>JAWZSP010000010.1:600000-778381 GCA_034401135.1 Volutella citrinella
CAATTTTATTCTTGAAGACATCACCCGAGACATAGCCCAATCATGGATCTTGATAACATCTTTTACCACGATTCCTTCTGGCGGATTATGATATGTAAGGAGTGTGAAACTGTACCGCATACCGATCTTTCCCATCATATCCGCCTCTAACACAATCCGATGCGTATTCACAAATCCGCTACAATCAAGTCATTTGTGCGGACCTTCGATCATCTGGAATTGAGACAAGACCCAAATGAGATCTACAAAGCGGTCCGACCATTGCCAGGTGCCGCGCCTATTCGATTTCTCAGTGTATTCTACGATGGCATTAGTTGTCAGCTCTGCGAGGATGACACAAGCCGCTATATCTGCCGAGGTCGCACAGCTATTGAAGAACACCTGAGGAAAATACATGGTCAATCGCCTCGTAAGCCAGGTCGACGATGCAGTGGGTCGATTGGTGGCATCGAGGGGTTGGTTCATGCTGGCTTGGTACGGAATCAGGTGCCGTGTCAAACTCTCTTCCGCAACTCTCGATGTCGTTATTTTATGGTTGCCGGCCAGGGAAGTCAGCACCGGCTGGATATAGTCGCAGAAACGCCGCGCCCAGAGGGCAATGGGACACACAACGAGCCTAGGCGTTCTGCGTCCGGGCTTCAGGATCTCATAGACCTTGAGCTTGCTAGGCAAGAAGGAGAAGAGCGTTTCACTGCAACGCAGGAAAATGATTCCATTCACCTCATGTCTCGAGACGTAAGGCACCAATCACAGTGGCTCCAGATGACTGAATGGCCTCGTTTTCTAGAGCCCCATAAGCACGAGCTGTGCCATGTTGCCGCATTAACCTTTCTACCTGATTCAGGCAAATCACATGAACAAAGCGTTACAAACAGCTCAGATGCTCTACTATTCATTCTCCTCGGCTCTCTTGATCGCATTATAGCCCGAGCCCGGCGCTCGCTAAAGGGAGGAAGGCTGAATATATTTGACCAGCACCGGCTTAACTCGTTCATTGCCGGCCGCTCATCGCAGAAGCCAATCATCCACAACTTGAAGGAAGAGACATACAGGAAGTACGGGCGGGTTCTCCAACACTTACTATGTTACGTCTTTCGCCTTGCGTGGCAGAAGAAAGGGCCAAAACTGCACTATCGGCTCACCGACGGGCAGGCAGTCGCAATGCTCGAGGCAGTCCGTACGGCGTCAGAGCTAGCTCAGAGCGATGGCGATGGGCCCAGTCTAGAACAAGCCGAGGAACTCAGGAAGAGACTTGACGATAGATGTCTTGTGTTCATGGTCTCACTCTTGGACCACAAGCTATACAGCGACATTTACGACAGCATTGTGGTTGGATTTCTTGCCGCAATAGGTATCCGGCCAGGTTCAAGATCTAGCATTGGGCAACAGTTATACGATGCCGCCGATTTTACTCCCAAGTTATCAGCAATCATCAAAATGGGTCAACTTCTTGTTGCAGAGAGGGCTTTGCTCGCAGTCGAGCTTGATGAAGCCGATGTCCCAGCCCGAGTGCTGGAAGAGATGCAAGATCGGTTCATGACAAAGGACTCAAGGTCACCGATCAATGGTCGTTGAAGCTTCGCGCCTATGGCAAAGCCATCAAGGATAATACAACGAGTCTTGGTCATATCATTTGGTCAGATGACAATGAAATGCTGAGCTATAAGAAGATGCAATTCTCAATGACAGGGCTCCGAAATCTTGTCGCTACAGAGGTCAAGGCCGCTCAAAGCCAGTTAGCCGACCTACTTCTCGTCCCACCCGATACTGAGAGGGAAGACATTATACCCAAAATCAGCTTGCGGTCATTATTAGATGATCCATCGGAGGGTACACCAGGCTGGAACTTTACTCAACATCCACAAAATGAAGTTACTTCTAGTTCGTGATAAATAAAGAGGAAAACCGAACCCTCGAAGCCGCAGTTTCCTTTCCCCTTATTGTGAGTAGCTTAGAGCCATTCCCAACTTCCTCGATTATTTTGTGATTTGCGCGCTGGAATAAAACGGTCCGTTGCAACAGTTCCGAGCAACGACTAGTCAAGGCCCTTCTCCTCAAACTGCTGTCGTTCAAAACATATATTTTAAGCCACGTCTCTCGGATAACGCTGCTCTGTCGTTCCCACTCGCTGATATATTCAGAAGGCTCTATTGGGCAGGCTTTGGAACGCCTTGTGTGCCCTTGTTGCCCACAACTCGAGCAGGTAGGCGCTGCCTTTGGCCGTATAGCTTCCTCAACGTACTACACAGGCCGCTACAGTCACAGAAACAACAACTCACACAACAACGCGGTCTATCACACGCTCAGCATCACCGGCATTGCCTTCCAGCTCCTCGCCAATATCTATCAACGACTACCCAAACAACAACTCGTACAATAATACGTGTGGTGACCCCTCCAGTGGCCTTGCCACAGCCGGAAGCTCACACTTTGCCATCTGATGACCCAATTGCAATTTTTCAACGATACAAAGAAGGTCGTGATAGTTGGTATAACAACCTGCCCCGAGCGGCGCTCAAGACCAACCAACAATATCGAAGAGCCATGGGGCTCCCTTTCAATACAGCAAAGAGAAATACCACTTCTGCCTTGACTATAAGCAGATGGGGAGTAAATGTAGGATCGGAAATAGCATTCGAGACGGGAACAAGGAAGAGATGATGAACTATCTTGATTGGGATGATGCTGAGAATACGCGGGTTGAGGAGAATGTTGCAAAGGAGCTGGCGGCCCAACCGCATATAGCGCGGCGAGGGATGCAACATATCTCGGGTGGCCATTTTGGGAATGCCCTGCAGTTTGGAGTGGGTTACGGTTTATTTTCAGGCTGAATTAATATTGTCATTGATCAAGGGTTATTAAAACCAGTGCAACTACAAGCAAGTCATGAAGAGTTCAGGGGAGCATGTTCTGTACACTAGTATGCTCTGTTCTGAAGAAAAGCCCACACTTTAAAGTCCGTGCAACCTGCTTAACTGGCAGGCCAATTAAAATGAAGGAGGCTCGTGCACCAATCCCAAATCTCCCCAACACACTAATTCAAATCCTGATTGACCGTTACGTTATTCCAATTATGCGATATTAAACGGTGCAACTCTCCGCTCCCTTGGGATGCTTCATAGTTTGCAACCTCAGCGATAGATGCGCACCCATGCTCAGGATACCAGAACACCTCGTCAGTATTTAAGCCGTGTTGTAGGAGCGCCTTCCAAATCGCTTCTGCATTGCGATCTATACTGTTGGTAGGAAGTCTGGAGCTAGCCGAATTACCGTCGATGTCGGTGATATTGAAGTCAGCTCCGGCTTCAAGCAACAACGCCACACACCGGGCATCGAGGCTTACAGCAGCCCAAATCAATGCGGTTCGAACCTGGTCACAAAGACAGTCGACACCCGCGCCCAGGTCGAGGAGTAACTTTACGATAGAAGCCTGGCCACTCATGACAGCATGTATCAGTGCCGGGCGCTTTTCATCTTTATCTTTGTAGTCTCTGTAGGACCATTCCAGTATTAGCTTTCGGTCAACAGAAGAAGGCACCTTTTGCACAATCTGGGTGATGAACTCCTTTTGGAGCGCCGTTGCACTCTCGAGGTGCTGGTCGGGAACCTGACCTCCTTGACTTATGGCCCTGATTGGGGAGATAACACTGAGGTGTATTAGGTCATCCGTTATGGCAGCTTCTCGGTTGAGTAGAGCTTGCGCCACCCAGAAGTTATGGTTATCAACGGCGAGCTCCACCGGCGTGATTGCATGTCTGCCTCGTTCGTCTCCCCGAGCTCCTCGTTCGATTAGGGCATCGACCATTTTTGCAGCGGATGGGGCGAAGCAATACGCAACATGGTGCAGCGCAGTATTTCCATCGTCGTGTATGGGTGAATCATCCTCCAGCACTTTCAAAGCCAGGTGAAATGCCACCAGATCCGAGTGCGACATTGACCAGCGAAGTAGCTCCGGGTTCTCATTTTGCGCATCTCGTTTGAAGATATGCACGATGCAGTTTCTCAATATGCGGTTCGTCATGGCTAAGGAGCTTAGATCATCAAAGGATAGGTATCCAATAACCATGGATATCAACTCGTTTGGTAGCCACATTGTGAAGAGGGCTGGTGCTGGTGCAAGGAACTCAAAACCGTTGACTGTCTGCGAGCCTTGATTCTATGGGGAAGAGCGCCCTTCTTATACTTGCGTCCGAATCTGACGCCATTGGGCACGGCAAAACCAATCGGACGTAAGTGACCCAAAAGGATCACAACAGTCACTTAGTGATCTCGGTGATCCAATAGGATCACGACGGTCGCCCAACGAAGGGGCTGCCCCGAGCAGGTACCAAACCACGTAGACTAGTATAAGTAGAACCTACTATACTGCACGATGAAGAGGGCCAGCCTCTTCAGCTATCGATACAACTTGGTTACCGCAATCTACATTGCTTATTACCGGACGTGACATTCTATTTGCCTCAACCGCCGATCAACGCTCAGCATTACGCCCTGGTGCACCTGTCAACATTAACCCCAGTACGATTACTGCTGTTTACATAGTTGGAACCAGCCCGGTCGTCACAACTTGGTTCCTTGCAGAGAATACTCCATGCAGGGATCTTTTTATTACCGTGGACAGCCACATTTAGACAAAAGAATCCGTGTGGAAAGAAGGCCACAACTCACTCCAGCCGCCACTGTACTGTACGGTGAACGAACGTACGATACTGTTCCAACCTCCAGAGTGGCAATACCGGCTGCAGACTAAGTCCTAGCTAAAGCTGACCGGACCTTGACATTTTCCCTCACTGACAATGGCAGGAGGAAAGAAGAGCGAGGTAATCCATCAATTATTTGCCTCCACTTCATGCCAGACCTAGACCGATCAATAGCTTCAGGTGGAAGCTGAGGGCGACTCTAGCTTTTAGCCTGACCGACAACTATCGCGAGAGCAAGATCCCAATGAGCTCCATGAGCCTGGGGCCTACGCCACGACCCCTGTAAAGCCACCCAAATTCCCATAGCGCAAGATTAGCAAAACCGGGATGAAAAGTAACGCTATCCGACGACATCTGAGCTTTACCATACCCCTGACTCGTCATCGGAGTCTGCGGAGAGCGTTTCGGCAAAATGGGTCTCGTCCATCTTTCAAGGAATGGATGAAAGGTCTGATGAACCAGCAGCACTTTCGCGCGCGACTTCAACGTCATACCAAGACGCAGCCCGAGTCGTCGGCGTGACCCAACAGGGCGAAGCGCGCACATCGACCATGCAGTGGCCGGATGAAGTTCTCAAACTGTTGCGATGACTGCATGACTTTGCCTGTCGCTATCCAGTCGTCCACCTGCATCTTCCTGGACCGGCCGATGAAGTTTTCCAGTTCCAGGTCGATGGCATGGGGTCCTATGCACCTACCATGTCGTGTAGTGAGGGGCTCGATATTGTGCATGCTAGAGTCGCAGTTATCACACGGCACCTCGCCCACCTCGCAGCCACGTCTATCTCCATCCAAATCCATAACTCAATCTAGTAACGCACAACAGCACCCTCAACCGAGGAACACGCGCACGTTTGGATCAGTTTCAAGTAGCAAGTCTCTGAATACGACAATATATATGCTCAGCTTCCCGTCTCACCCCGCGCATCCACTCCTATACATAGTCGCACAAAGACCGCAAAAACCCTGCATAGATCACCAAGCGGATGTCAGGCTTGTCTAACACAAAACCAATCGCAGATATAGCCACAATAAGGCCGCCGCCCCTGACGCTAGAGGACTACCGCCATACCGCCAGCCGCACCCGCTTGCCGTCGGCATGTCGACTGTGCTATAGTACGCTTCGCGCTGCAGCACATTGGCGAGGTCCTTGGCGTGGGCTGTAGCCTGGACGTATACTATGGCTTTCACCGGCAGGTTGCGCTCCGTCCATCTGAGGGCAGCGACGCCGAGAGGCATGTAATCTGCGCGTGCCATGACAGCACGGTCGGCCCAAGCTTGAGTAGCTCTGGGCGGGATGTCGGTCGAGTATCCAAAACGAAGTGGCACTCGTCGAACACGACCCGATCTAGTTGTTACCGGGACCGAAACCTGGCAATGAACTGGCCGAATCTCATTGAGACTGCAGACTCGGGCGTGACGATGACAATACTCGCACTCCGCATCAGCAGGCTGTGATGTTATGATCCTCGCAGCGCTATAATCGGTCGGAAGATGCCCAAGTCGACAGAGTCAGGAAAGTGGCAATATGGAGTGTGATTGCAATAGCTATTATGTATATTTAGTTGATTTGTGATTGACTATCCTGATCAAAGATATCTGGTCTTTGGAAGTGAATAAACCCTTGTACCCGACATCAGTCAACCACCTTCGCCTTTGTACATCCTCTACTTAACAGCCAAGCCGTAGATTCTTCGCTTATACTGAACAATAATCTCCTTCTCTGAGAAATTCCGCCGTGACCCGGTTAAAACAGAATGGCGTATACCCTGGCACTCGAAAAAGACTTAATATTGGTTCATGAAACAGCGGCTTAAGATATACCACTCCATTTTCATAGATTGAAATTGGCAACCGATTTGTGGTCCAGGAGGTATCACGAATTATAATCGGACAAGAATTAAATCTTGCATGAATAATATTAAGTGTCGCGGTCTTAAATCGTAGTTCAATTGTGGCTTTGCCCACAGAGTGTTCACGCATTGAAGCTTTAATAAGGCCTAGGTATTTATCATGAGGAATCTCAGCGTAGTCTCGGGTTAAAAGCAACAGATAGAAGTAATCTTCGTCCTTCCTTCGGAGAAGGGCTGGTGATATATTTGCCGACTTCAGCTCGTTGGCCCAATTATAGTTTTTAAAAAACTGTTCCCACAGCAGTCGATTATCCTTTTGAGGCTTATTTACAGCGCTTGAAAGATGAGTACTGTATGTGCCAAAATAAAGTTAAGTAAATCTGGGGGAGAAAGCTTGTCAGCTACTTTATGCCAGATGTCGTGATGAAGAGGTGGCATTATAACTTAGATAACCACTTTACTAAACCAATAGAGAGTAAAGTCATTATCAGTTTCCTGACGCTTATATATAGTATGTAAAGTGTGGCGCTGTTACTATCTTTTCACAACGGCCTAAAAAGAGCCACTTCCGGCCGCCTCACCCTGAGTTCGATTTTATACTGAAAGGTGGGGGGTGGGGGGGCCAAACTGGCTGTGTAGCCAGCACATCCCAATTCGACGCTCAGTCGTTCGTTTTGCCAGAGTTCATTCCCTTCCTCGACTTTACAGTACTCAATAAGTGTTGACCGTAACGGGCCCCGTTACGTCTTCTCGCCCCGTTTGCCATAGATCGACGTGTTGTAGCGGCCCTATGAAGTCTGGAAAGAGTAGCCAATCATTTCCATGCAGCTCGCTCAGTTCTGAGTGATAAGTGATAGCACTTGAATCAGATGCATCCTGGGACCCCGCGTATTGGGCGAATTCAGTTTACTGGCAAGAACCACTGAGACCCAAGGTAAGAAAAAGGTCTTCTATACTGTTCCTTCGTTAGTGAGACTACAAAGACCGTTCTACACGGTGGTTTTCGGGTTCGGGGCTATTTCAATCACTCCATACCCGACTCAGATGGTCCATGAGAAAGAAAGGGTCTAGGGGGAACCTGGATTGCTGTTGGCCAAGAGGGATAGCTGGGAATTTTACTTCACACGGAACTTGAACACATTTACGTCACTTGAAAGGCCAATATTGGACCTGGATGCCGGCTTTGTACCGAGGCCTACTGCCTGGAAGTTCTGTTGCTTAGTTTTAGACTGTTCCAGCCCGAAGCCTGCACAGATTTTCTTTTTAGAACGGCAATTTCTGGACGCATGGTCTTCGAAGTAGTGAAGCTTACAGTTATTCATTTGAGCCTAGATCCAAATATGGAATTTGACTATCTCTGCAGAAATCTAGCCGTTTGATCCTCTCCATCTGACGATAAGTCGGGTGAAATGTTGAGTTGCCCATATGCTGGGACTCGGAAGGGTCCCTGCGATACGGCATCCGTCATTGTTCCACGCCAGATAGCCTGACGGGGACCAATGAGTCTGAATGGACCATGTCCAATTTTCAATAGCCCGGTCAAATTATTATTGAATTCAACCGCAAGGCAATGGGCATCCGCAGACAGTAAGAATCCTATGCACGATGACCTGCCCCTTGAATTGACGGATTCCATTACGGGCGAAATTACCATAGGAATCAGACAGCCGCAGCCCCGATAAGACACCAAGTCTGCATCGAGATACCTCAACCTAACAACCTATCTGGGCACCCGGTCGAAGAGCGCTGCAGCAAATCAGATGGCTCGAAAGATGACGAAACCGTGCCAAACGCTGACGTCTAGAGGACGCCACAAAGCAGAAACCGCCGCGTCTCCTGCACATCAGCCAAACTAGACTACTAGGAAAACTTTCAATATATAACGGCGTATCAGACCAATCATAGGCCATTAGCTCCCGAGGTGCGATCACACCAGCGGCGCTGATACATGGTTGATGGAAGTCCATCCGGCTTGCACAATTAGCGAGAGTGCGATGACGGCTCTGGCTAGGGAAAAGTGCCTTCTGCACTATGCCTGACGACTTACCCAAGCTCTGGCTGTCTGGTCTGCTCATTAATCGATATCCTATTGTGTTTCGTTTCTTGGCCAGCTTCCATATCTGCTCACAAGCGTCACCAGTAGCCCAGCTCGGCCTTTTTCTCTTCCCCCCCATAAATGTTTTGTTAACAGAAGCCGTAATTGTAGTAAGCCCCTTGCTTTGGACCTGGCTGACTGGCAACGCGCATAAAGTTTCTAGCATTGGTCCCATAGTCGTATTGCGGGCATTGACGGCGTCTTTGCGCGGGACTCTGGGGTATTCTCGATGCTCGGCTGCACGGAAGTCCTCTAGATGACACTGCGCACAAAATGCCGACAAGGGCTCGGCGGCTGGGCTCACCGTCAGCAGTGGCAACCATCGTTAAATTTGCGTATTTACTGAGCTCGCATGCATGAGGTACCCCTGGATGCCGTATGAGATCCTTTGGGTTGACGTAAAGTGGAGGGGAGTCGTTGACAGAGAAGCTCTGTGTCTGCAGTGTTGCCACCCAGGGTGAACCATTTCGAAAAGTTGGTATGCGTATGTCGCACGAAAGGGGAGCACAGGCAAACATTTAGCCATAAAGCCATAATAAATAGAGACATACTAAGCAAGGTGATGCGATGGATCACCATGAAGATACCTGACTTGATGACACTCACTTTAGTCCATGTGATGGCACTGTAGCCAACTGCTAAGTCATGCCTATTCCTACGACGTACGTACAGTGGGCCCTCTTCATGCAATCGCATGTTTTGCCCCGGCGACACCGACAGCGATGCCATGGAAGTGGGACTGGATACTGTTGGCACCGAGCGGGTTGCCATTGAGCAGGTGTGCATCTAATTCGTTCGCGAGAGCAAGATACCAATGCGCTCCATGAGTTTGGCACGGTGGGAGGCCTACGTCACGACCTCCGTGAAGTCATCCGAGTTCTCGCAGCGCGAGATTCGCATAATCTTAGGGTTTATGTGCAACCGGCTGTGCATCTTTGCCCGTATGACCCTGCCCGACGGGTCGGAAACCTGGCCGGTTTAGGCCGCATGCACGAACAGATAGAAGCGGGCCAGACATTGCTGCGAGTCTAGACCCTAGGAAAACGAAGCGGCAGCGGCGCCCCTACGGCTGGCGTGAATACTGATGGCATAGGCTACCATCTTGCCTGCTTGATAGACAGGAAGGTACTCTGGGATGATTCTGGCTGTCATGCTAGAGAGAATTCTGATGAGATGGTGTTCGATATCTATTGTTTCACCAGACGGAAGACATACCACGTGGTCGTTCGCAGGCGCGGAGTAACGATGCTGCAGCTAGACAGGGCAGTCTTCAGAAGAGGTGTATGCACCAAGTTGTTCCAGCTACAGTCCACCTGCCGCGTGCCAGGTAATTTCGGTCGTAGCTGCACGGAGGGTCCATGGCTTCGGCTAGGAGCACGAGCCACTAAGTCTCGGCGTTTCACCATTATCTCTGAACTTTCCAACTCTTGGGAACCAAGACTGATAATGGCAGTGATTGGTCGTACCTACAGGATTTGCAAGCTCGTGCATCAAGCACTTGCAGGTCTATCCGGTCTGGACCGGCAGGTGCTATCACATCTTGGTTCCGGATCCTCTCGGCTACAGCGGCACAGACCGCCGTGGAAAGTCCTTCATTGGCTTTTGGCGCTTCGAGGTCGTCCGAAGGGTGCGCGCTGGCCTTTGTGTCTTGATCAAATGCAGAGCGCAAAAATGCCGTGCGGACACTGATTGTCTCTCATCTCTTCTTTGTCAAATGCTTTAAATAAGCAGAGGTTCTGTGGTTGCAAGCTTCAGCAAGCTTAAGGTGGCCCTACACTGTCTGCCTCCATCATCAGCGCGCCGAGCCACCCTTCATAGAACAGCTTCCCAGCCCCACGATTCAGGAGCATACGCTCCGCTAGTCCACCATGGACAGGTTTGCCGTGCGAATAAGAGAGAAGCGGTGCCAGGGTAGAGTTGGTATTCTCGTACTACTGTGTGACCGGTTCGCTAATCACCTACAGCTTCTGGTTGATCATTTTGGTCATCTCCCTGCCAAACGCAACTTGGGGCTCTGGAGGCAGTACTGAGTGTATTACTACAGGAGGCAGTCGAGAAGCGAGAAGAGCAGAAACAAATCGTTAGCTTCATCCAGTCAGTGGCGACTGACACGCAGACCCTCGTGTTGGGGAGCACGTCAAGTAGTCGAATAAATAGAGGCAAAGCGGCACCAATAGCGGCCAATGAATGCATTTCAATCCACGTCACTGAGTGGGCACGACAGAGCGGCGTGAGGAGGCCTGGCTCAAATTACAGGACTTGCACGAGAGTCGATATCCGACCCGCCGTTTTTGGAATTAGTGGGAGAACCTGGTAAATGCCGGGTTGTATACACGAGATCGAGACGGCCAGAGTAAAACTAACGATTGTCGCGATACCCCGCATCAACTACAACGATAGTCCGGAATATCATAATTCATAACCGAAGTTGTAGTAGTCTACCCGTTGTAATGCCTCTTAACGCGATTCTGACGAACAGGGACGTGTGGACGACACAGACGCCCCGAGAGATCAGGCGCAGCCCCGTGTTGTCTTCGCCTGTCTCCGGATGGGCTGTGTAGTGGAGCGAGATGAGTCCCCGAGAAAGTTCTTCCTACTTCTCAATTCCCGAAGGTGAGCCGGTGCCCTCAGCCGACGAAGCCATGCGTTGGGGACGCAAAGTCGCCCTGCTCATCAAACTGGTCACCCTATTTCAACATTGTTTGCTACGCGCTCTCTGCTGCGGCGCCGAAGTGACCTTTTATTATGCTAAATAAAATTCCAGTGCTAGAGCATGTAACATGTAAACTTATGGTTGATCTGAGTTCCAATGCATGTTTGTGGGCCAACATGCCATCCCCCAAAGGCTTGGTGTGTCCCCAGGTATGGCTTGTTGTGTTAAGGCACCGAGCTCGTGCATATAGTTTGTAGGCGCATGAGAGTTCTTAGCTTGATTAGCTTTGATCTTAAAGGAGCCTACAATGGAGTGTGCAAAGAAAGGCTTCTCCAGAGAATGAGAGCAAGAGGCATCCCCGAACAGTTGCTGACGTGGATCGATGCCTTTTGCACCGATCGAACCGCGACCATTCGTGTCAACGGACAGGCGTCAGAGAAGCGAACTCTACCACAAGCGGGACTGCCGCAAGGCTCGCCGCTGTCGCCGATCCTGTTTCTGTTCTTCAACGCGGATCTGGTGCAGCAGCGAATTGATTGCTACGGAGGCTCCATTGCATTCGTGGACGATTACACGGCGTGGGTCACGGGGCCCACGGCGAAGAGTAATCGCACGGGTATGGAGGCGATCATCACAAGAGCCCTTGCCTGGGAGAAGAGAAGTGGAGCAACCTTTGAGGCAGAGAAGACGGCAATCATACACTTTGCCCCCTCCCGTAGGGCACACGCGTCGGATTCAGAGCCATTCATGATCAGAGGGCAAAGTGTGCAGCCTACGGAGCGTGTCAAGGTCCTCGGAATGGTCCTGGACTCAGGGCTGAGGTATCGAGAGCACATTGCTCGTGCAGCCACCAAGGGCCTGGAGGCAGCCATGGAACTACAGCGACTGAGGGGTCTTACCCCCGCGACAGCGCGACGGCTATTCACGACCATGGTGGCCCCGGTCGTTGACTACGCCTCTAATGTCTGGATGCACGCATGCAGGTATAAGAGGATAGGCCCAGTAAATCGAGTCCAGAGGGTTGGGGCGCAAGCGATTGTGGGGACGTTTCTCACGGTGGCAACGTGGGTAGCTGAGGCGGAAGCGCATATCATAAGCGTGCATGACCGGTTTTGGAGGCGAGCGGTTACGATGTGGACCGATCTGCATACCTTGCCGACGACAAACCCCCTCCGCAGGACCACATCTTGCATCCGAAAGTTTAGGAGATTTCATCGCTCCCCGTTTTATGAGATTGCGGTCGAACTCAAGGCTGTACCGTCGGAGGAGCTAGAGACAATCGACCCATTCACAATAGCGCCCTGGGCAAAAAGGATACAGACCATCATCGAGGAAGACGACGTGTCACGGTCGAGACAGACAGACCTGAGCTGGTCAGTTCGCATTGCAGTGCGCAGCTCTGCGCGTAACAACATCGTAGGACTTGGTGGAGTCATCGAGATCCCTGTCTCGGTGCGAGGAGGGCCCAAGCTCGAAACGTTCTCATTCACGCTAGGCGTGAGAACGGAGCAGAACCCGTTCTCTGCGGAGCTTGCGGCGATGGCCTACGCCTTCCGGCATTTACCTGACATGAGATATCGCAGCATTGCAGTGTTAACGAGTAACAAGGCCGCCGTATTGGCAATGGGTAATCCTTGCCAACAGTCAGGCCAAGAGTTCGTTCGCTGTGCTTATAAGTCGCTTGAGTCACAAAAGGAGAGGGGAAACACGGTAGCTATCATGTGGGTGCCAACCAACGACCAACACAGACTCCTTGTAAAGGCTAAGAGTCTTGCACGGAAGGCAACCCGAGAAGATGCGAACCCGGCACTCAAATTCCCCGGCATGCGGTCTACGACCCTCAACATTGCACGGGCACGCCAAGCCACTAGTGGAGCACCCCCAGACAAAGTAGGAAAGTTTTCTAAGAAGATTGACATCGCACTACCTGGTAAACACACACGAGAGCTGTACGACAAGCTGTCATGGAAGGAAGCCAGCATTCTAGCACAGCTCAGGACAGGCATGAACAGGTTGAACGGATATCTATTCCGGATCATGGCAGCATCGTCACAGCTGTGCGCATGTGGTCAGGCGGCAGAAACGGTCGACCACTTTCTCTTCCGGTGCCAGAAATGGGCCCAACACCGAGCTGAGCTCTACAATTGCATGAACATGAAGAGAGGGAATCTATCATTCTTTCTAGGGGGTAAATCACTTTCGGACGACGAGAAATGGACACCCAATATGCAAGCTGTCCATGCAACGATTCGGTTTGTCATTGCCACCGGGCGTTTTGATAATGCGCAACATTGAACCCAGATTGGGCTAACACCCACCTTTCACTAACCTACCCTAAAGCGACTATCTCGTCGTGGGACAGCAGGCGCCGCTTCAGTCGCCGTAGATAGGACTCTGGACACTTGGAGAATCGCCTTCAAGTAGGCTTGCTGGCAATACAATATTTCCCTCGCGGGGATAAGAAGGATGAAGAGATATGAACACAAAGGCCGAAATTGGACTTGCGTAAGGGCTACCAGGAGACATGACTACGTTGTGGAACCAAGTCTGTACCATAGCAAAGAGTGCCCTATTGGCTGTGAGCCACCGGGCGTAATAAATTGTGTGTGTGTGTGTGTGTGTGTGTGTGTGTACCCCGTCCTTCAACTACCACCCTCTTTTACACACCACAACCCCAACCAGCGCTTGACCCCGACAGCGCCTACCTCCTCCTGCTCGCACTAGACGCCAGTAAAGACGCCCACTGTTACTTTTGTTTACACAGCAAACAACCCCGTCAACTACAACCACCCTCCTTCACCACCCTGTACGCTCCAACCCGAGCTGCCTCTACTCTACCGCCGCCGCCCACACAGCGCTCAGTCTCCCTCTTTAACCTTACACGTTAGTTTTCTCACCCTCTACCCCTCTAACTCTCCTCCTTCTACCCTTGCTCTGTTCCTCCGTCCAAAACTGGACCACACACCCACAACCACCCACCCCGACATTCTCTCCTAACCCTCTTTCCTCCCTCCTCGAACCACCACTCTGTCTAAACTGAACTGAACCTTCGCCTCTTGTTACTCTACTAGCCGCAACGTTGACACTACTTACAGCTACTACAGAGACAGAACTCACTTGAACACCCACCCGCCTCTTTTCTCGCTCTTTCACCTCCTTGCTCTGCTTCCTCACTCTCAACTGCTAACCCACTGTCTTCTTTCCAGCTACAACGACTCCCTCTGCCGACAAGCCTTAAACTACCTTTACTGCCTTCCCTGCCTTCCCTGCTCTACCTTGCCATTGTCCTCTTCGAAGCAACACTACAACACTACAGCCACCTTACAACGACACTCTACAACCCAGTCCCTTTCCTTGACTCGCACCTTACCTCTAAGAACACCACGTTCTCTCTTCAACTCTACCGCTTAGCGAAAACGTCACTCTTAGGCCCCTTGGCCACCCCGCCCTAGCCCTCGAACCCTTACACTTTAAACGCCTTCCTTCAACGCCCACAACACCCTTCTAGCCCTTAGACCCTAGTCTCTCCTCTCTTCTCTCCTACAACGCTCCTCTTTCCACTAGTCAGAAGCTAGTCTCGCCTTCTCTTCAGTTCAGTCACGCTCAGAACCTACCCTGCCACCTCCCACGCTTGCACCACCTAAGAGTACTACCGGGCTTGCTTAAACGGCCACCCCTCTGCTTCTTACCTCTTCCCTACCGTGCTTCTCAGCCCTCTACAGCTCTTCTCAGACTTTCCTCTTAGCAGCACGCCGTCCGAAGCCGCAGTCGCGCCCCCCGAGCGTCAGAGGTTAGTTTTACTGCCTTTACAGCTCTCCTCTGCCTTTGCACTCTTCAAACTAGACCTCCACGCCTAGAAACGACTAAGTGACCCTTGCTTCACCGCCTCCTACTCTCGCCACTCTCCACCTTCCTTCTGTCTCCTCGTTCTTCTTTCTGACACTCCGTTGGTACTGCTGTGACTTTCTTCTAACTGTCAGCCGTTAACCTTTACCAGAAGCTCAGCACCTACTTTCACGCCTAAACGGCCACTACGCCCTTCCCATACGCTAGAGGTTGGTCAAAAAGGAGCGGTCGCTAGGGATGTAGATAGTAGGGGAGCAGAGGCAAATGTGGGCTATTTTTCTAGTAGGAAGTATATGTGTTGAGCTGGTCTCATTGTCTATGCCTCGCTGCTGTGCCACATAGCTGTTTCTATTCTAACACAGTCCGCATCATACAGCCGCCTTCGAGTGAATGCCCTGTGACCGATCGATTTCGCCCCCTTCGAGACCCCCCGGGGGCCGACTAGGGTCGGCTAGGCGGGCAGCAGCTCTGCCGTCTCTGCGTCAGCTAGGTGAATTGCGGCCGTGCAGCCACCAGGCAGCCAAGGGGAGAGGAGAAAAGAGAGCAGGTAATTTAAGACTGGAGGCGTCCATAGGACAGGGTAGAGCCCTTGTTTATTAAATCAGGTATACAGCGGTAGACCGAACTAGTTGGCTGGCCGGCCGGCTAGCTCTCTCGCTGGCATATACTAACGTCCCCCAGCTTAGACCGGGTTTCTACTGCATATGATCATAATTTCAGGGGAATAATACTTCTCAGCCTTATTATTATTGCTGTTTTCTTCTCGCAGTAGCGTCAGTACTAAATAGGGACGCCGCGTAGCCAGCTGGCTGAGTTGAGTGCCCTATTAGGAGGACGGGCTGTGATCGAGGCAGGAGAGCTGGGGGGTGGTCCTGGTTGCCGTGGCTCCATAGTGGCATGCAATGAGGCCGGAGGCTTGTTTCGAGGATTTGCAGTGCTTTGTCCTCGTTGCTTTTTACTACGCGACGTAGCATTCCCCTGCCGCCCCCTCCTTAGCTTGCTGCTGTACCTATGCTGGGATTGGTCCTCCCAACCTCCCTGCTGCCCACTCGGCGGCGGTGGAGGAGGAGGAGATGAGGGAAATGGCGAGGATGGAGATGGGACAGATTCTAAGGGCGATGGCACCTGGTCGAGGTCGATGACGGCAGTCTCTGGCGGTGCCTGGTTGTTACCCTTGTCTTTTTTTTTTAGCGCCGCTCGCGTTCGCTGGTGGCGCCGCCCTGCCAGGATGGGCGCGCGTACTCTGCCTGCCGGCAGTCATCAGCTGCAGCGCCTTCGCAGCCTGATCCCGGTCGGCCTGCTCGCTCCTGTCCACTGGCGTCGGCGGCAGCTGGTGTCCCCCCCTCGGGGCCTTCCATCCAGAGCCAGCGTCAATGATAACAACGTTGCTCTGCCCTATTGATGATTGGTTATTCTGTTCATTGCTGCTAGATCTTCATGAAATGGCCCGAGATAGAAGCGAGGTAAACCAGGGCTCAAAGGTCTTCTTGACCCAATCACCAAGCGCAAGCATAGCAGCCTGCAACTGGTAAACGCCAACAATGGTATCAGTATCACCAATCCGGAAACTCCAATCAATAACACGCTGCCAGCTGTTAGAAAATAGTTTTCAAGACAAAAGTTTTACAAGGCTTACAATCTCGGTGCCAGCGTCCACTACAAAGAGAAGCGTCCACACAGCCCCGACGACCTGGATGACGGGGATGGTGATGACGCGGTGGTTTCCGCCGCCGAACTCGATGATGCTGCGCATCCGCTGGTGCCACGCCGCAACCCAGATGCCGAGCTGCACATTCGCCGTCTCCATGTTGCCCGCAGCCGTCTTGGTCTCGATGAAGATGGGCGCCGGACACGTGCGCAGCGGCTCGTACCTGGACTGGTTGATGGTCGCCATGGTGTGCGGCTGCCTGGCCAGGAACGTGTCAATGGCGCTCTCGAGGTCAGCATCAGGAAGCAAAACAACAGCGTAGTCGACCATCTTATGGACGCCCACAGCAGCCGTAGTCTTTGGCGTTCCTGGATCCTGGCCAGACGCACTGCTTGCACTGGACACGCTCGCCGCGTCGCCGGTCTTGGTCAGCGGACGGAACGCAGGCATGATGCGTGCAGAGGGAATGGGCTCGACTTCGAGATGCGCAAAGCTTGATAGTGTGTGCAGGAGGAGCGGCGTGTGCACGAGGTTGTTCCAGCTGGCCTCGCAGCGCCTGTGGTTGGCGGAGCGCGTGGAGCCGTCGAGTATGTTGCGGAGAGTTGCGTAGTTGGTCAGAAGCGCCGCCTCATCTTCATCTTCAGTGCACGGCCTCCACATGTGGCCGCGGACCCGGCGGAAATCAGGATGCGCTCGCAAACCTTCTGGAATGATGCCCTCCTTGTTCTCAACTGCCGACAGAGCCGTAAAGAGCGGCTGCGCATCCTCGGGAAGAGCACTCTCTGGGTCAGGCTCTTTCATGAATCGCACGGGGACGGCGAGGTCGAGCAGCTTGGCCGTCGTACGGAACTGCTTCGAGGGCGATATGCTGCGCGACCGTGGGGCCAGCGGCAGAGTTGTGGGAGCTGAGAAGGGCAGTCCGCTGGAAAGGAGCGCAGTGAATGAGGACTTGGAATGAGTCGACGTTGCATCGTCAAAGACGGCTTCGTCGCTCTCGAGTCTGAAAGGCTGGTGCGGGGGGCGTGTGGGAGTCTGGTCAGGGTCTGGGGGAGGAGGATCGCTCGTCCGCGCCCGCTTTGATGGGCTGGGCATTGCGTCGGTGTCAGAGTGGCGCCGTCGATGGGCCTTGGGTTGCGGTGCTGTGGCAGAGTCTTGCACTTCGTCAACCCACGCCTGGATGATGAGGGAATGCATATCCAGAGGTGGATGTGTGATGCAGTGAAAGCATTCGAGGAATGACAGCGGGCAGTTTTTGGGCTAGACGCGGCTGGCGGGAGACCCAGCTTGATGGCTGGGTGTCGCAATATTGTTTGTTTTGATTAGCTTGGTGTTGCCGCAATGCCCGGCCGGAAAATTGCAAATCCGGGTCGACCTGACTGGGGTTGGCTGATTACATAATACGCTAGCTGTTGGCGGCGGCTGCTGAACAGAGTTCGCGCTCGCTGAGTGGAGACAGCTCGTTTTATCCGTGGTACGATTGGCTGAACCGAAAACCGACAACCTACCGATAAACCCATCACCTACCAAGGGAATACTTGGTAGGGGCAGGCGACAATTGAGGGTACACGACAATTGATAATAGAAGAGTAGGGCTGGTCCAAGACCAGGCTCGGCTCCCTTTTCGCTGCTCCTTCTGCAGCTGCTTCCGTACTTGGCGAGTTTGCAAGTGGCGCGAAGTCATTAGGCGCGCCCTCTAGCGGCAGAGAGGCAAGCAGTCCAGGATGATCGCTACAGATCAGCGACAAGGTCTTAAGAGCCTGCTATGTTGGCCTCTTTGAGGACAATGGGGGTGACCCCGGCCGCCTTTGCCTCGTTGTTGATGTAACCTGCCGGAAGACGTTGTAATTCTTTAAACTCACCAGCATGAAGGATCTTGTGTGTTTTAAATTGGCAGAAGCGAAGGGCCAGCGTGTCGACGGTCGAGTACAGCTCGCACCGCTGGCTATGCTGTATAAAAAAACGCAATCTCGCCACAGGGTCGGCGACCATTTGGTTGAAGGCCTCGGGGGCGGACTGGGCGTTCTTCGCCAGCCATTGCGCCTGGCGCAGCACGGCCGCGGGCCGCATGGCCGTACCACCTCTCGGCAGTCTGGGCTGAGTATGTCGATGGAGACTCCAGATCCGTCGGCTGGCTTCGCTGGCTTCTCCACGGGCTTACCAGCGTACCCCTTGAAGTCGGCGCATCCAAGATTCCTGGCTGTTGTTGGTTTCTTGCTCGACTTCTTCGCTGCTCGTGCTGCTGCTATCTCCTACTTCTGCTCCAGCAGAGTATCGAACAACTCTTCGTGCTCACGCCCGGGATCACCACCTTCTCCCCCACCCTGATCTTCGAAAGAATATCCTTCTTTCGGCCTTCTTCCTCTTTTCCTTCTAGGAAGCCGATGCTTTCCGTAGCCTCCTTACTGACTTCCTTATCCAATAAGCGATATCCGAATTCCAAGAGGCGTATTAGCACCCCGTCAGGTAGTGCCTTATATTGGTTGGGATGTCTCGTGGGTTCAGGCTTTTAGCCGGCAGCTTGAAGTTGATTATTTCTCCGAGAGAAGACCCTTTTCAGAGATAAAGGGGGCGTTGATTGGTGGCATCTCGAGGTCGTTGGCGGCAGATGGAAGAGGTGTGTTGTGTGTGTGTGTGTTGTGTGTGTGCGGGCGTTGGCTTGCTTGCTTGGCTGCTTGCTTGACGAGGCACTTCGCAAAGAAGCTGGGGGAAAGGCATCATGATATAGCTGGCACAAGCCCGGCGTTGGGTCATCCGGCGTGGCTAACTTTCTCCTTGTGCAGCTGCCACAAAGGTTGCCATAAAGGTTGGGAATTCTAACGTGCTGCAGGTTCATCGCAACCTTCCAACAACCTTTGGTGCCGCAGAGACCTTGATGGACGAGGCCGCCAGTTGCTGCATCTGTCAAATGCTAATTGTGACTCATACTGGGCAAACACTGTGGTTGAGATGTTGGGTATGACATCTACTGTGAAATTGGCTGTGGTTTCTATTGTGTATATATGAGGCTGTGTGTTGCACGGGCTTATTATCTTCCACAATGGTGAAGTCTCTTACCCTGGTGTCAAAGTTGCCGTAGAGAGAAGCGACTGCATTTGAGACCTCGGTCCTCTTCTTGCTGACAACAACACTGGCGGACACACGAGAGATATTCAACCCGAGCAGGTGGTTCTTGTGGAGCCTGACAGTTGTACGGCGCACCAGTTCGGGCAGCGGTCGACGTGGCTGCTTTTGCGGCAATAACATCAACAGCCAAGGCATTGCATGGGCTGTGGCTCTCGCGCCTCGCCCGCACTGTCGCGCACGAGCTGGGGCATTGTTTTGGGATGGATCACTGCGTCTACTTTGCGTGTATGATGCAAGGCACGGCCAACATGCACGAGGACGTCTGCCAGCCACCATACCTCTGCCCTGTATGCTTGACCAAGGTTAAATCCGCCATCGCTGTCGAGCTCCTAGGCGGCAACGAGGAAAAGCAGCGGCTGTACATCAAGGAGAGATACCAGGCTCTGGCTGCGGTTTGTGACGAGTGGAAGCATGTTGGGCTGTTTGCAGCATATGGCGCTTGGCTTCAAGTTAGATTGCAAAGCCCGGGATTTGAAGGACTCGATTGGTAGGATTTACATAGACAAGTCACGTCCAGCGCCAGCACTTTGTATTCTTGAATCTTCTCGGCCCTGGAGCGAAGAAAGCCGAGCACCCTAAAAGAGACCAGCATTATTTCATAATACCCCATGAACCCTGATATATCTAATACATAGCACATATAGTATTTTTAAACTTCCCAGCATTACACCATCCTAAAGCCGGGACCTGGGGAAATGCCGTACCCTCACAGCCATTATCTGAACACCGCCCCAAGTTGTAATCTTCCCACTCATCACTGCAAGGGCATCCCGCAAAGATATTGGGAATTTCCGAGTCCCCAATTGGACAAAGGCCTGGCGTGTTCTCTGTTCCTCCGCAGCCTTCGTCAGTGCATGCCCGCTTATAGCTAGGACAATTGCTCTTGCACGGGGCGCCCCTCCTTTTGCTGGACAGGCATGTGCCGTCTAGCCCGCCTACCGAATGGACTCCGTCACAATCAACGTCGTTGCAAAGTGGCTTCAAGCCAGGTAGTGCAGTTACTGCTGGAAGAGACGCCAGCATAAAGGCCGCAAGTAGTGACAAAGGCTTGTTTAGCTGCATTGTTCAGGGTGCGATGAGGTCGATTCGTAGCAGCAGTAATTATAGGGTAAAGAAAATTACTTGCCCGAGCTTAAATAGTGGGATAGATGGCAATAGCAATGGTAATGGCAATGGCAATGCCTCAATAAACCAGTGCGAAACTGCCCGCTTTTAGAGACCTGCATCTCGAACTTGCGAAGCTATCCTGCACACGACATCTATCTATAGAATAAACTGTGCTTCCTCCTCCTCATCCTGATCCTTGGGCGCTATTTAGACAATGGGATTGTAGAACTTTGAGAAATTCGCTCAGCCTAAGTGGCTCTATCGCTTCCAAAAAAAAAAACCCCCCAAAAAACTAGCCAACCAATTGCAATTACAGTCAGTTCCTGATTCTGAGACGCTGCACGGGGGACTGGAGCCCCTCATCTTAGCGAATTTTTCGCATCGATGCCTTCTGGAACGGTGCACGCTACTAAGGATGAGTCCTAGTCGACTTTACTACTCTAAGTCTAGGGAGGATCTCGGCCCGCATTGAATCGCTGCCCGGGATGTATGAGTGGCGCAATCCTATGCGCACTAAAACGATGCATGTCGTGAAAAGGAAGAAAACGAAAAGAAAAAGACGCGCGGGCTCACCTTGAGCTGTTGTCGCTTGGCTTAAACTTGAAATAGCACGGTCTGTAAGGGGGTGGCCTGCCGTTGAAATATATACTTACAAGTTCGACCTCGGCGGATTAGCTAGAAGGAACTGGAAAGATAGACAACCGAGGTAAGATTATATTCGTATTCGTATCATTAGGCAAGGCTCCTGTCTAATCACATACTATATCGAACAACTGATTATATATATAGTATATATTAGGACGTTATCATCTGCGTGTTGAAGCGATGCGTGACTCTTTAACCGTATTAAACTTTGCAAGCAGGAGCTGCAGGGGCGAATTGTTACAGGGATTATTTATCCATATTAAAAAAAACTTAATAAGCAGGATTCTCTAGTAAAGGATTCTGCTAGAGGATCTAGTAGGCGGCCGCGGGCGAGGTTTGCACAGGGAAATCAACTTAAAAAATAATAAACCGTTATAGAAGTGGACCAGGAGTCAAGAAATATTTATTATAAAAGTCAACTATGCCATATTATCTAACATCTCATTCTCTTACCTATTAGGCTTATTTGAAACCACTCTCCATTCTATCTACTATAATGATGCTCTCTTTCTTTTACTATGCGTTGCTATGTCAAGCAGCAGTTTCTATAAACGCAGCACCGCTGGATGAGGCTCATGAGCTCCGGCATAGCGATGCCTCTAGCAGCACTGTTCAAGAGTATGTATTCAGAATGGTTCAAGATGCTTAAATCTATAGATCTAACTTTCAGATGATAGTTTGCCCCTGTCTGAAAGAAACATATTGCCAAAGCGAGCCGATAACCGCCCTCGGCCCGGGCCGCTCATCCCTACTCCTCAGTTCCTACGTCAGATCCCAGGAATTAGCAATGCCGGTTTTAGGAGTGCATTAAGGATGACCAGGTTGAATTATGAACCACCTATGGTCCTAAATCTTTTAGAGGGGCAGCGAGCACTCGTGCTCGGGGCATCACGTTTAGCAGGTAAGGTCGCGACCGAGGTCTACCAGTTGACCCAAGATGCAGCCGTCAGGTTCTCTAGAGAACTCACGGCTGAAGGACCTGACATGGAGACTGCTCGAGTTCTGGAGAGGGTCGGTGATTTTCTTAAAGGCACCGAGGAAAGAGCTGCTGGGCTCCAAGTTCAAGGAATCACCATCTATTCGACGATTACCTTGGCCGATGAGTGGGAAGGGGCAAACTGGGCCCAGCTCAACGAGTTGTCCACAAACCCTACCTCTAGGGTGCACGAACTCGAAGCAATGATCTGCGCGATCTTTAACGACGTAATAGCAGGGGGATTTCCATATGCGGAGTATGCCCTCGGAGTCCCTGGCGTTAATAGTGCTGGCGTATTGACCGGTCATTTCATCGCTCGCGCATTTGTGCGCATTTTTGTGCTAAAAGGGGGTCAACAGCCTCCCCCAGGGCATGATGAGTTTAGATAGGGAAAATGTTAGTATATTCTTATACTCTATGTATAGCCTAGAGTGTGATAAGGGACAGGGAAGAATCGACACAGTGCTGGGTCGGTGTAGCTGTCACAGTCGAACTGGCTTGGCCGAGTGATATAGCGCGCATGTTTACTCCGTGGTGGAAATATCCGAGAGAAGCTATGGAAGAGATGATCCGACGACAATTCGCTGTCTCGACCGCGTGAGCTGGTACCTGTACCAGGTTGGGAGATTCAAAGAGGCCGAGGAAACAGTTAGAAAAGTTCTGAGATGGAGCTGGGTCATCATCGGCACTAGCAACAATGAATATTCCATGCTCAAGTTCTTGAGACGACTCTCCCTGCCCCTGGTCCAGCAGGAAAAGTGTGAAGAGGCAGAGATGCTGCTTAAGGAAGCGTTGGAGGCAAGGATGACCAAGTATGTGAAGAATGCGGCGGAGGTGCGTCTCAACCCCAAGCCCAACCCATCAACCCATGCCCGCATGCCAACCCTGCAGGCGAGTCTCTGCAGCAAAGACCCGAGCTAGCAGCGCAGTTTTTATAGGGGTGAGGTCAGTTACTCTAAAAGCTCAAATTACTGTGAAACCATGTAGCAAGCCGGACGGTGCGGCTGCGGCAGGCCTGTTGCGTCTGATTGATAGGATGGTCCTTTGCTCCTTTACGCGAGGCTGTCGTTGCGGCAAGATCGACCGGAGTCACGTGAGGCCAGCCGGTAGCGTAGCCTCACCACCCCTCACTTATCAGGCCATCCGAGATGCTTCGACCTCAGGCGTCATCAGTACGGTTAACGGACCCATGATCCACCCCTTTTGGTTCTAAGCATGAGCCCCACACGCCCTGCCTCTCGGAACGACTTCGAGATTGCCATCCTCTGCGCCCTCTCACTCGAAGCAGAAGCCGTTCAACAACTCTTCGATCACGATTGGGACGATGACGGCCCACCCTACGATAAAGTGACTAGCCTTTTGCTTCTTTCGAGCTTTCGACGCGCACGCTTGTCTCTCTGTCGCTGCAGCTCACGTTCTTTAGCTTCTTCGGCGGTGAACGTAGGGTGTGATCTCCCCGGATGCGTAAGCTCAGAAGCTTTCTTTCTTGCCATGAGAGGCCACTAGACGAAGAATAACTTGAGAGGTGATGTTCCAGTTGACGCTGGGAATCCGGGCTGAAGTTGTTAGTTACTCGTTTGAAGATTCGTTTAATTAAGGGGTTGCAGCTTACTTTGCCGGGGAGTCATCGCTTAGGTGGGGAATTTTGGTAATTTTTGTCGGGGGGTCATCGCCGAGTTAGGAATTTTATGGGCCTCTATGGTGAACCGAACCTTTAATTGGCTGAAGCTTGTGGTATTTTTTTCTGAACTCGAAGGTGTCTACTGTCCGCCCATCAAGTGAGTAAACATGAACATCTGCTCACGGAACCGGTCCACGGCGACTCCGTACTCCCTCACCGCCCGGGCCCGATATGGATTCTGTGTGTCCAATGACTCCGCGAACCACACCTTCATCCGTGCGTCACTCGCCACGATCCGCTCCGTGACCCAATCGTCCCCGGCGGCCAGCCACGGCCGGTTGATCTCGCTCCGCATAAATGAATGACCTACCTCGGTCTCTCCGTGCTGGTCGTGGATCTGCGACCACGGAATCGGCGGCAACGTAACCTGCAACTCGACCGCATCCGGGTCCTCCACCATCGCCAACGTGGCCAATGTGCGGCGTGCCTCTGCAACCAAGCTGTGTAACATGTCCTGGATCGCCCCGGTCGATAACTGCACGTTGCGGCATATGATGGTATCGCCGTTCCGCCAATCGATCGTCTCCTGGCCCGGCGTTGTGAATCGGATCTTGAACCCGTACGACCGTGAGTTGATGATCCAGTTCATCGGCGTCGGGTCCGCCTCTGCGTCATCGGACATCCGCGTCATGTACCGCCGCACCTTGCGCCGCACGATACGGAACAATCCGTCGCCTTTCTCCTCGGCCTCCCGCGGGTTCATGATCTGCGATAACCGGGCAACCTCGGCACGGCGCTGCCGCATGCTCTGGTATAATACCAGATACTTGGCCATCCGAATCACGGCTGAATATACCGTTGTATACTCCATCGCCGTCTTCCACCCACCCGCTGCGTCGAGCCCCATAACGGCCAACGCGCTGATGATGATATTGTCGTAATGTCTCCCGCTCTTGATCTGGTGGTCCAAAAAATGCTCCAACATATCGGCGCACGCATTCTGCACTATGTCGGGTGTCCACCGGCCGGCTCTGTCGGTGCCGGCGACCGTTTCCCTGACTGCCCGTCCGTACAATTCCCATGCCGCCTCCTGGGCGATTGTCATGCGGAATGGCGGCATTTCTTCCTTGTCCCATGCCTGCACGCGCTCCCAGATGCACAACATGGTCCGCCATGTGTCCTTATACCGGCCCCATGAATCCGGCTCCATGATGCCGTTGAACGGCGCGTGGGTTGTGACGTGGACCTCCTTTCGCTCCACCTCGAACAATACCGCCCCGCCCTCGCCCAACCGGACGGCCGCCTCGTATGCATTCTCAAACACCGTCTCCATGACCTGCCACTTACGCTGCAGCATGGCCTCCTCCTCACGCACCGGCTCTAGCAACGTCTGCAGCCGGTCCTTGGCGATGCCCTGTAAATGCCCTGCCCACCCGACCCTCTCTAACCACGCGTTGGCTTCGGCCTTTCCGTCAACCGCCTGGATCATCCTCTCCATATTGGCTCTCAAAACGTCGGCGATGGCCTGCTGCGATGCCCGAATTGCCATGGCCCGCCCGTCTGTCGATCTGCTCGGGTGGCCCTGCTGCTGGTCCTCCCGGCCGATCTCGAACCAGCGACTAGCGTTGCCACTCTTGAAAAAACGCTGGCATCGGACGTTGACTCTCCACGGCACCTGCCTCTCCTCGGTGGCCCGCTGCCGCACGTTTCCGCCCTTCTTCCAGTCGCTGGTCCAAGAATGTTTTTCCCGATAGTGCTTCTGTATACCCTGTGGGGTGCTGCATGCATAATCGTCATGGTGGCATGCAAATGGCAAAACCTGGGGCGGCATGATCCACGGCACCGGCCCATCTTCTGGGTCGGGGAATACAAACCGTTGCAACAATACGGCCTGGCTGCGGATGATGCCTGGGATGCTCTGTATGGCCTGCTGGATTGCCTGCGCCTCGCTGCCTGCCTTGCTGTGTTGATCCTGTAAATGTGCCCTGACCTCATCAGCTACCTTGGCAAACTTGCATATTGTGCATACTACTACCTTGAACCTGGCTAAATGGGTGAACGGGGCTATTATACTCTTGTCCTCTCTGTTATTGTTATCCCTACTATTCTTTCTGCTGGGCCCCGTGCAGTGCATCCCTTGTTGCAGCTAGTCAACTCTTATTGAGTAGGATAGGCTCTTCCCTAACCCGACTAACCTCAAACCACCTACCGCCATAACCCCAATGACAAAGCCGCTGACAGATGACGCCTTCCCTCCATGGCATTGAGGGTCGGCCTTGGGGGGTTCGATCATGAACGTTGCCACCCCTCTTCCAATCATTGACCCACCCATGCTGAGTGCGGCAGTGCGCCTGAATCCCGTGTATGTTGCGGACGACGTATGCGCATTCATTGCAACCTAATCCATCTCTACGAGGCGGCTGAATATATGGTATTGGGTTGGTATCAGGCGGTGGGTATTCCCATAGCTGCATCTCATCCTGATCCTGGACGAGTCCGGGCACCGCCATTATCTCACCCACAATCTTCCTTCGTTCTGATATTGAAAAGGTATGATTATGACATGGTAGGAGGAGATGGGACTTAGCCTCAGTGGCCAGTATGACATACTTACAAGCTATGCATGCCATCAGGTTCCACTGCGCCAGGTGAACAAAGGGCCCAATAGTCAACAATGATCTCTCGACTGCAGACTCCGTGGATAATTGGCCTTGATCCTCAATATGCAAGGTAGACGGCCCAACTGGGGATGGCAGGACTATAGGCACGTTGTCTGCACAAGAGGCTGTGCCTAAGTCATTGTCACTGCCTAGATATTGCAGGTCAGCATCAGCGTCTGCAGGATCACCTTCAGTCGGCGATGCAAGTCTAGCTCGCTTTCTAATGGGGGGTGATTCGGCTGCGTGTGCTGAAAGACGCCGTTTGCTAGGAGATAGGCCCCCATCAGTGCTCATGAGTGCGCTTGCAGACCCAGTGGTCTCGTTGTCCGCCAAGGGTTGATCAACTGAGAGCATAGAGTCCTCCCCCCATAGAAAAGCATGCCAGCTGGCTGATACCCTGGCGTAGTTTTGGAGCAAGGCAGGCTGTAAGGAGTCCGGATAGGCGCCGTCGAGTCCGTATGTCATATGGCGCTGCATAGGCCTATGGCCACTCTGCCAGGCAAACACAGGATCATGCCCCGCCGCCCGAGTCACGTCGTCGTATCGGTTAAAACGCTCGGCGGCGGCACGGACGTGGCGTTCTGTGATGGCGATCGAAATTTGGCGATACAGCTGGACTCCAATGCCGTCAGGAACGCCTGGCGTGGCATCACAATGTCGTCGGAGTTCTTTTGTGAAGGTTGAAGAATCCCAGGATGTACCAATTTTTGATAGAGGCGCAAAGAGCAATACTATGCCATTGGTCTCGGAATGGAAACACTTACGCAGTATTGCCAGGGCCAAGGGTCGGATATAGATTATGTAGTGAAGTAAAAGGCGAGAGACAAGTTGAGAGAAGAAGCGAGCGACGCAGAATTCCTGGTTTGTCGCCAGACGGGCCTTGTGATGTCGGGTGACCGAACATATCTGGCCGCCCCAGATATAAATTCCCCGAGACCTCGACGACGTATTAGAGTACTCCACTGTTAGCAGCTCAGAGATCCGCGCGCATTGGCCACCATCTAAGTTGCAGAGAACCATAAGCGTCTTCAGGAAGTCATCATGGGCTTCGAGATAAGCCTGGGCAGCCTTGGCATCCCAAGCGCCCTGAGTTCTGGCATGTGTTCGAACCAGCCCATTAACAGGCGAGATGCATGCCCTCAGCAGGACTTCGAGGTAGGCATCTGCCAGCTGGTTGGTGGGATCAGACACAAAGGAGTAGCCTGGAGTTGTCGTGGCCATCCTGTCCCGAATATAGGTCATATCAATATCAGGAGGCTCCCAGTCGTACATGAGCCGAGCGGAGAGAGCGGTTGCTGACTGAAGCACACATCGGGCCATGTTACGGAAGTTCCCCATCGAAAGCTGTTGATTCCCATCCCAAGACAGGACTTCGCCGTCCTCGCTCCAATGGAAATAGAATACTGCGCCCTGGGACCTTCGAAGAGCAGAGCCATACGACAACAGGCTTAGGAATTCGCCCATAACTGACAAAGTCCCATCGCACATGTATCGACGTCGGGCAGCCAGAAGTCTTGTCAATTGCCCATAGCGGGGTCTTCGGGGAATGCCGATATAACCATGCGAGAACTGAGGCAGTATGGCTTCGAGGAAGATCAATCGCGAGCAATAGATAAACCGTGATAATATCGGAGTGAACCGGTGGGGCATGAGGTATTCGTCACCGTTGGGAGCCGACAACCCGCGGACTGCGCTGAAGTATACGAGCATCGTCGAGCCTGCAAGGCCATCCTCGAATTCTTCGCAAAGTGCAAAGTAGCAGAAGCGGAGCAGAAGATCAACTGCTCGATTGCCGTGTTGCCTCTGCTGGGTAGCATCTGATGATGACGTTGAGGTTGAATCTGTGTCTGACTGGGCGCTTTCCTGCTCGTCTGGGGACTCATACTCTTCACCATATTCCAGTTCATCCTCCTCAAGTGAATCTTGATCCTCGTCATCGTCCGCTTGGTCTTCATATTCGTACCCATCAATCACGCTCATTCTATCGTCATCGGCATCCTCGGCCTCCCAGATATCATCCCCCCAGAGGTCTAACAGGGCTCTGAGTTGACGTCGACCAAGACGTCGACCCATGATAGTCTTCGCCGTCGCGGGCAGAATGCGGGATAGACGCAGCGAAAAGCAGATAAAGCGTTTCAACTCTTTCCGATAAAGCTTCTCTGAAGATAGCCTGGAAACCAGCTCAAAGGGTGCCTTGTAAGGTTGATCTGGAAACCTGCCGCGGAGCCACCTCCTTAAGCAGACGTCAGTGCTTCTGGCGGTCTCGCTGCACTGGTCCAGTAGTCGATCTATTGCCGGTATCATAGAAGCTAGCTTCCGCTCATCACTTGCTGAACTCTGTACGAGCTGCCCGTCGACCATACCAAGAGACAAGGGCTGAACAGGCTCGCGAGGGGGCAGCGCGGTCAAAGAGACGAGGACATCACGCCGAGCGTGCTCAAGCAGCTTTGGCCAGCCAGTGCGACGCAGCCAGTTCGTCAGCAGCATCGGGGGCACAGATTCAGTTGCTCCCTGTAGCTTGAAGCGGCGATTCTCCTCACGTTCTAGCCTGGCACGCTCCTGCGCAAATAAATCCTCTGCGAAATGCCTAACAACATCGGGGCTAGCTTGCAGGAGGACGTTGGTATTGTGACGTCTGATCTCGAGCGGATCGTCTGTCACCACAATCCACGACCTCTTGATGTCGCTGGCTGCCCAGCTTTGGAAGGAAATGCCCTGCCGAATATGGTCGTGTAGCCAGTGGCGTGTCTGTTGCCGACCCATACGCCGAACCTTGTCCTCATGCTCCTTTCTCAAATGATCGGCGAGTACCTTCTCACTCACTGAGCGGAGGCCGCAGTGCTTGCATGCCGAGCCACGCTGCAGGGCAAGATGCGGGTGAGGCCTCGAGCCATCGACGCGTAGGGGAAGCAAGGCAGGATCCTGTAGTTGTAAAGAATGGATAAACTGATTGAGCCCCCGGCGTTCTTTCTTAGAGATATCGTGTTTCTCCCAGAGATGTCTCGATACACGGTCGCTCTGGGGGTTAAGGGCAAACTCGCATCTGGTGCAGAGGATGGCGTGCTCTGGCTCATTGAAGTGTAGGCCAAGCTTCTCTAACCACCGAAGGTCCTTGCGTGATAAATCCATTATAGGGCAGGTAGGAAGGAAGGTAGAAACACTATGTCTAGGAGAAGAGAGTGTGATAAGAGCTTAGTGACCCTTGCTGGGAGTTAAATGATGATGGTGGGAGCTACGCGTCTGGATGATGGTGGGAGCTACGCGTCTGGGATCTTGCTAGCCTTTTGGAAACGGGGCGCGTTTCTGCTAGTGCGAGAAACGGGGCCCGTTTCCAGGGGCGAAATGGAAGAACGAAGTTGCTAAACGTGATTGGCTCAAAAGTGGAAACGGGCCCCGTTTCTCGTCTACATTCCTGAGAGCATCCCGGCATATCTAACTAACTATACTTCCGGGTTATTTAACCCTAACCCTAATATATTCGTCACTACTGCTACTCCTACTATACTACTTATCTACTTCTTAACCCGCTGCATTGCCGACCTCCTGCTAATATCCCTCACAACCCAATCAATCCGTAATTCCCTGCACCTTCTTAATCATGCTGCTATATATAATCACCTTCCCCCGGACCATGTGCTGCTATCCATGCTTAAACAACCTCCCATACCCGCTCTACTATCGCCTCGTATTCCTCGCCCTCCTAATTAACCCTGCTGTCCACCTTTATCCTCCTCCAGCTGCCGTTTGCTACTGCCCCTCTACTCTTGACCCCGTCCTCATCTTCAATCACCTCGACTCTGTACTGTATATTCCGCTCCACAAACCTCCGGAACCCCTTGCTGACGGCTGACTCTGCCGTTACAAATACCAACGACGCCGCCCGCTGCACCCCTCGACTCTTCTACATATACGCGTCGATCCCCAACCCTAAACACCGCTCTGCCATATCATCCTGCAACGATACCAACGGCCATAACCGTTAACCCGTCCGGCGTGCAATATGCCGGCAATATAAACGTCTAAACTCTTGCCCCCTCCTGTCGGCGTCACCTGCACGATCAGCCACTCTCCCCGCGCCACCGACTACTCTGCTTCTTCCTACCCTGCACCGCCTGCTAAAATAGCAATACTAACTATATATACTATACTAATAACTCTCCTACCTTGCGCGGTAAATACCGGTGTATAACCTTAATATTGCCAGTCTGCCGGAACTCTTTAATTACCTAGCAGTCTATTACACTGTCTTATTCTATCTCAAACCAATACCCGCCGCCCTTATATGCCTCCCAAATAATCGCCTCCCATAATGCATGCATATTCGTCCCTCCCTTCCCATGAAACTGCCGCCGGGCTCCTAACCATCGGAAAAAAGCGTCCCTATCCTGCGTATCAATATTAAACTGCTCCTTCGCTAATTCCCGTACCCGCCAGCTCCGCAGCCCCATCAACACAACCGGCAACACCTTATCTTTATATGCACAATATCCCTCCTCCTCTCGCGTTTCCTCGCACCAGTCTAGCGGGAGCTTACACGTAAAGCAGCACAATAACCGCCCAAACGTGATCTTCTTACGCACAACTTCATAACTCTCGTCGGCCACGTTCTCGCACCACTGCCCACCCTGCTTATGTCGCGACTTATCCGACACTTTCCCGTTCTCCAGTCCCCTGTAATGACGACGGACGTGACATACCGGACACTCGTCCGCAACTTCGTCCAGCCACCGGAATAACATCCTTACCTGCATGCCCTCTTTCGTGCCAAACGCCTTCCAAATTTCCCTGCCTTTATCCGCATTAACCCTCTCGCTCTCGTCGTCTTCGTCTATTCCTCCCTCGCTCTGTATACCAATGACACTCTCCGGCAACTCGCATCGATCACAAAGCTCGGCCCCAGCCACATCTCGGCACGTCTCTCCAGTCACCCCATCCATGAAACCGGCGATCACCGCCCGTCGGCAACCCGGCGTCGACACGAATGCGTCCATCTGTGCCTGATTGATGTTGTCCACGAAGCTGCCGTGTCGGTCCTCCCGCGGCGGTCGTCCATCATGAATGATGATCGACTTGACCACCTCCCCTGTCCGCCGCCCTCCCCGGCCTGTCTGCTGCACAAAGTCCACCAGCCCATACGGTTGCTCCACGTGAACGACGGCAACAATCCCCTCGATGTCGACCCCTGTCCCCAGCCCGGTCGTTGCCACAATCCACCGGCTTGCTCGACCCTCTATCCACGCCGTTCGCGCCTCATAGCGGTCCTTTTCGGTCATGCCGCTGTGATGGACCTCGCAGCCAAGCTCCTCGGCTATAGCTTCGCACTGTCCCCTCGACCGGCAGTACATCACCCCTTTCTGTCGGCCTGTCAACTGCGCATCAAGCTGCTCTATGACCTCGACTGTGCGCTTCTCGACCGCCCCGCCCCCGGGCTTGACCTGCTCGACTCGGTATCGACAGTTCAGCTTCGTCGTCCGGTCTCGCACCATTACTGCTGACTGTGCCAGCATCTCGCGGCGGAACCACACCTCGAATATGTCCGGCAGCGTCGCCGTCAGCAGCACGATCGGACACCCGTATCGGTGCAAGCTCCGTAGCTCGCCCAGCTTACCACGGTACCCGATGTCCATGATGATCGTGTGACACTCGTCGATGAATATCCGCTGCAGCAGCCCTGCACAACATAGCCCGTCCACGTATCCTGAAAACTCGGTACTGGAAACGATGTCTGCGCTGACGACCACCAGCCGTGCTGCTCGCGGCACACCCTCTCGCCCGGAGTTCATCGACGACCTGAACCGTATGCAGTCGACGCCCATATCTGTTGCTCGCGCGACCAAGTCATCCATGAGCGCAACGAACGGCACCACCACGATGCTCGTCCCTGTCTCTCGCATCACCGCCGACAGCATAAACAGTATGCTTTTTCCCGCCCCCGTCGGCAGCACGTTGATGGCCGTCTGACCGTTCTTCATTGACACGATCGACCGCATGCTCTCGGCTTGCTTGTCGGATCGCCAACCGGCGCCCGGTCCGAATAACGTCTGCAGTCCGTCGACCATGTCTTGCTCCGTGCACCGTTGTCCTGCTTCTTTATCGGTCCTTGCCCGCTTGCGGCTAGTCGTCTGGGCCGGGCCATCGACGACCCTCTGCTTGTCCGACACTTGACCCTTTCGCTTGCGTGTCGGCGCCTTATCCTCTGCGCTGCTCCCCTCCAAAAACTGATGCCATAGCTTGCTGATCTCCTTGAACGTTGCTATCATTTCCGGCTGCAGTTTCCCGGGGAAGCCGATATGGACGGCGTAATGCTGCCTCGCGATGCGCGTTCCATGCGTCGACTGCAAATCCCACACAATATTCCAGCTCCCCCCGCAGTCAATCGGCTCGCCTGTGATCGGGTCGATCTCGATGTCATCGTCATCACCCTCATCCTCCATTCGACCCTCGAGCTGCTTCATCACCAGCCCTCGGATCCGCCGGCCCATCTCGATCGCAATCGCCCGGTACCGCCCCACCCCGAGCCGTACCCCCGTGCCGGCCTGCATCACTCGTGCAAGCTTTCTGCTGAGCCGCTCAGTATCCCATATCCGCGAACTGCCGTCTCTCCACATATATTCAAGCTGCTCTCCGCGCGGCTCCGTGAGCTTGCACTCGCGTCGTAATACCCGTTCCGCCGGAATCAACCATGATATATATGCCACCATCATCCGCCCGATCCGGTCGGGAACAAATCGTGCTACCTTCCGGCCGTTATCACGAATCGCCTTCATCTTGTCTCGGTCTGTGACGATCATGACCTGCCCATCCATCACGAATATATTCCGTATCAGTTGCCACGAGTCGCAGTGCCGCAGCGTTGTCAGCTCCGGCCCCCTACCCGGGAGCCCGCCCCACGTATGCACAAGCACCATGAGCGTCTCCCTGAGCAGCCGCAAGTATCGAAGCCACTTCTTAACCCCCTGTTGCTTCCACCGGTTCCGTGCTGAGTCCCAAATGGATGCTTCCATGAGCCTCGTCACCTTTGCCGGCCCGGCTTTCAGCCAGTCATTCTTCGGATTCGTCGCGAATGATTGACCTACTCCATGCCGCACCATGCTGTCGGCGATCCGATCCATCTCGATCTTTCGGCTGACCGTCTGCCACGACCCTCCGAATAGTTGATCCAGCAGCTTTTGCGCCTCAGTAACCTGACCGCGGAGCGTACGGGTGAACTTATCGACGTCGACCTGCTCGCCCATGTGGAACACTGCCTCTCCGTTGTCGGCCCATCGTATCGACGCCTGACCACCCATCTTGTTGCGCCAACCTTTGCCGTACGCCATCCACCCAATGATCGTACTCACGACGGTGTGTGTGCCGGTACACATCCATGCCATATGCTGCTCCCGGAACGCAAGCACGGCATCAATGCCAACCTCGTCTTGATCCCGGGGCTGAGTCTCGAATACCGACTCTAAAAAAAACAGCCGGCCCCACCACAGTACCGCCGCTAGCATCCCCGTGTATAAGTGCGGCTCTGTGTAGCCAAGCGGGCGTTGTTGGACGCCCAGCGCAGCGCAAAAGCCCAGCAGCGAGTTTGTATATACGTTTCCGCCGACATGGACTTTGATCGAAGCAACGATGAATGAGAAAACAGCCCTGTCAAGTGCGCTATGCGTCGGGGCGACTATACCCTCATCTTCTGTTACCTCGTCGTCGTCATCGTCGTCGCTGCCCGCTTCGTTGTCGCTCTCAGCTTCCCTCTCTCTGCTACTGCAAAAGCCGCTATCGTGACTGCTGGGGAATGCATCCCCCTCCAGCTCTTCTGCGACGGCGCGTAGTAAGCTCCACTGCTCGTCCGTGAAGCGAACCGCCCAGCGCTTGAATGCCTCTTCGCGCCCGATGCAATATGCCCTCCAGCAAAAGCTCAAGTACCGGTGACCAACAGACCGATACTTGGCCATCGATGCCTCCTTGCCTTTGCGACCAAACGGCACGCCGCTCGGGTTCGCTGCCGTGATGCTGGCGAGCCACTGAAGCGTCTCTATCGGCACGCTATCGAGCCGCCAGCAGCAGCGGTCCACCTCGCGGTCGAAGCTCTGCCCGAGCCGAGCCAGTAGTAACCGTTCACGAGCTGCTCGCTCATCCTCCTGCTGGGCCCTTCTACCGGTCGGCGCCTTTGCCCTTACCCACTCGGCTGCTTCGTGAACGCTGAGCAAGTCGCGGGAGCCAAAGTGCCTCACCCAACCCAACCTCTTGATCCACGATGAATCGCGGTCGATGTCCTCTTCCAAGTCGCCCATCCGGAGCCTTGTAGTATCTTCTGCCTTAAGCTGGGCTTGACTGCTAGCAATCATCTTTTCCATAGCGCTAATGCCGGCGTTATCAGACGCGACTATGCCGGCATCCTCCTCATCATTATACTTTCGAACCGTCCAGTACCGCGCATACTTCCCCCCTATCCACGTCTATAGTCAAACCTCTATCCACCGAGCCTCTGCTTATCCATGCTATGCTTCTCTCTAGTAACAGACAGCGTTGTCTCGTGCTACCGTAAGATATCAGCATGCAGTGCAGCTATAACCTTTCAGCACTAGGAGCAGTTCAATAGCTGCACTGCCATCTACTAAGAGTACATCATTTTCCAGGTCAGCCAATTCCATGCTAGTATAGTAGTCATTGATCTCTCTCAGCATGTCACCTATCAACTAATGTGCCCATCGGAAGTGCTTCTCGAAAGTATTCAGCTGCAGTGCGGTATTACATTTATAGTAAATAAGCTTCTAGTGCTCCTCGTTAAGTTATACATACTCGTTCATTACGTGCTTACGATACTTAAATATCGATTCGTGATGTTGATAAAATATAATATGACTGAATAGTAAATACCACAACCCTTCCTTCTCATATAACCCTGACCCCTTTTTTTCTGATCCTGCGTAACCCTAAACCCAAATAACCCTACCAAAAAGTTTTAGCCAATCAGCAACTCGGCCTAGCGGCAAGCGATATTGCGGAAACGCACGGACGTCACATTTCCATTTGTATAGACGATTCTGGCAGAATCGCCTGTGAATAATACCTAGGGGGCAGCGTTTTGGCCACTCAGTTTCTACGGGCTGCTCAACCCGAAGAAATTCATGCCCCCAAGGGGCTTAACCGTTGGATATTCCTGCCCCCAGGGGGCAGCTATTTTCGTTGATCGGTCTCCGTCCTAGTTCAAAGATTAGAAGTCAGTAGATAAATTGAGATACCTTTCCCTTTTCTTGTCCGTAACCCTACGTCGGCTGTCCGGAACGGACAGTAACATTTATGATGCCAAATACCTACCAGTCCACATGGTGTGTTTACTTGCCACATTTATGGCTTTCCTGGGAATTACTGACGACAGCCTCTAGGAATTCAGGCAGGGCTTCCAGCTTGTTAGGAATACGAGGTACATGTCCCCAAGGGACAGGAAAACGCCTTGGACCCCTGAGCCCTCGCAAACGGGAAAGCATACGGCAGGTATGCTGGCCCACATGGGAGGCCATAGCCAGGGGATGGCAAAGCATGCGAGACCAATCTTAGTTGATCATTGCATGATTGCTAGCGCAATGGGATTGCATTGCTGGCTCCAGTCACTTCGAAACGTAGCACATGCGGCTACGGGCTTGCCCAGTGTTTTCGTCGCATCGATCGGCACTGACCGGTTCAGCAATAAAGAGGGGACAGTTTTCAGCTTTCCATCAGTGATTCAAGGACGAGATGTCTGGGAAGACATCCTGACTGTTGTCTCCGCAATCTTTAGGAGGATGGTGGCGAGAAATGTCATACCCCTCATATCTGCTGGAAACGACGGTGCGGTGCGTTAGTCTTCCGTCACTCGAGAGCTTCAACTAACATCCAGCCCACAGACAAGAATATCCATGCGCCATCTCTTCCAAAGCATGTCTAGGCCTGAATCAGGGCCCTTCTTTGTTCGTGAAATAGTTCTGGTTGGAGCAACGACAAGTGACGGCACATCAGAGATGAATTTCTCAGATCACGAGCGGGTGGGACCTGACCGATCGAAATGGCTACCACATATCTTTGCACCTGGTCAAAATTCTCGAGTGCCTGTAGGCGCTAGTGGCTGGGAAGAATCAGAGTTCGGCGCGACTTCCATGGGTGAGCAAATCCTCGTCCACATTCAAGCGTGACAGCCTGATAACCAAATATCCAGCCAATGCAAAGATGGCAGGCTTGTTTGCCCACATGATCGCAGTCATGAAGCGGGCGGGTGTCATCGGCAATGGCCAGAACGACGTTGCGACGGTGCGCCAGGCAGTCCTCCGACTATCTTGGGAAAGGGCTACAGGAAGGCCAATAGAAGCCGACTCGACTGTCGCCCCAGTTATTAACGTAGGCTACAATGGTCTCAATCTTGACCACTTGAGTGGGGATGGTCCCACTTGTAATTGGCAGTTTTTCCAGCGCCGGGATGGGTCGCCAATTAACCCTAATCAGCTTGAATGCTCTATGCCCAATACCCTATCTACAGTAACAAGGCCGACTTCAGCCAACAGCCAGTCTGCGACAGAATCCGATGCTACAGGAGCAACAGCGACAAGGGATCAGTCTGCTACAAACTCTGAAGCTACTAGAGAAGGCACTTCTACCAACGCGGATATGGGTGCAAGGCCGACAACAACCCACTTGGATTCTGCAGCTAGCAGCGATGCCACGAGAATAAGCCCTTCTACTGACGCTTATGCAGCTCATACCCACACTAGCGATGCGGCTGCCGCCTCTACAGACAGCAACACATTACCCTTTACTGGGGGTGCTCCTGGGATGGGGACCGGATTGCCCGGAAAGGGGCAGTCTTCGTCCACAACTAGCAGTAGCACCGTCTTATTCTTTGGCGGCTCCCCTGGGATGGGCCATGTACCTGTACAAGGCCCAGGCGCTGTTACTTCAGAGACAACACTCATAAAGAAAACCAAAACTTCGACTGCGTCGACTTTAAGTCAAACCGGATGGGTTGTTGTTGGAGGGTCTCACGGTGCTGGATAGTCTCGCCAATGCTAAGGCAGAGCGTCAAAAGTAGGAGACATTATATATTGTTAGAATATATAACCAGTAAATCAAGGAAATAAGCCACTGATACAGCGACTGCACTTTTGGCCCCCTTGGCTAGTCTGATTATTAAGAGTCTTAGAGTCTAGCCCCTTGCAGCAGGCTGTAACAACAAAAGAAAAGAAGCTAGCTACTTAAAAGTTAAGTGTTTAAACCTTATAAAAGGAAACATAGGCTATAGTGGTAATTAGGCCTATGTTCTTATAACAAGTGGCCCCCTTTAGAAAGAGAGACAGCGCTGTCCCTAGCGCTTATAGAGGACCTTCTAGGGCCACAGCTGCTGTCAGAACATATAACTGGAAAGAATAAGGAATAAGCCACTTATCGCAGCGACCGCAATTGTCAGAACCTGACGCTAATGCGCGGTGCCCGGACCTGCGGCGCAGCCGCTCGGGACGGAAGAACCCATGCCCCACCCACGTGACCACAGACCAATCAGAGCAGGAGCGACGAACAAAGGAGCGACAGCGCTCCCTGACACACTACGCTCCGCGAACAAAGGACAGGCAGTAGGCCACGTAACAAAGGATCAATTACTATATAGACCCATGAAGAGTGCACATCCAGCATGAGCAGCTCTTCAGCTATCAATACAACTTGGTTACCTCAATCACCGCTACCTAGCAACCTTTGACTATTACCAGACGTGACAGCGACCCGTATCGGTCACTGCTCAGTAGTATCACCCTATCCGCTCTGCTAACATAAACCCCCAGTACTTTTGGTACAGGTTTACACAGTTAGGACCACTCCAATCGTCACAATCCTGAGACATTGCAAAGGATAGAGGAGGCCTGATTTATCTCGAGACTAGTAAGGAACCAGCTTTACTTCCAAGCCGTGAATTTACTACTAACCCAAAAACAAAAGGTCACCAGCTAGGCAAGAAATTCGAGGACGACTTCAGTCCGTCAACCAGCTATTACTTGTCTACTCCAGTCGGCTGTGGAAAAGGGGCTGGCCTCAGCTTAGAGAACGCGTCCTTGTTGCATTTCCCTTCACCCTCTCAACCCTTTTGCTTTTTCCTCCAAACCCTAGAGTCTCCTGCCCTCCTTGCCTTATCCTGATTGGCTACAGCACGAAATGGTAGTTTGGTATTGGTAGTTTGGCCCCCCTGTTCGCGTCCCGGATCCACCCCGCGTCGCCCCTCGCATGCTCATTGGTCCCTGCCCGTAACCCTGAAATGGTAGTTTGCCGCAAACTGCCGCCGGCCTCTCGGTTAGGTTGGCGGTACTAGTGGGATGCCAGTATGGGAAAGAGTCACTATAATTGTCGCAACCAAGGCGCTGGTCGCCTTGGCTCGGAGCTTAACTGTAGCGCCAGCCAGCCCTGCGTTCACCATTCTGGTCTGTATAGCCCCAAGTAGAGTTATTAAAATAGGCCGTGAAAACCCAACACCATCTGGAAAGCTTCCATCCGGTCTGAGGGTAGAGAAGAAGCGAACATTAAAGATATAGTCCCCTGATGTGACAGTCTCCTGAGCAAAGTTTCGAGGAATCTCAAGCCCTAACCCTTGGCAGAGTTGTGGGATGAGGGGTGTAAGCCAAGGAGCAGTGAGTGCACAGAGACCATCCTCTGGCGGTGTATCCCGCACTAGGGAAACCAAAAGCTCGTGACCAGTATGCGTAATAAGGGTATCAAACGCTTGTAAAGCAACCCCAAATCCAATATTTGCCCTCTTTTGGAGACTTTGAGTCGAGTGCTTAGATGTTGAATCGCGTCGGACTTCTATTGCGGGCGCCGGGGGACCTATTGGGGGCGGGGCAGGACAGGTAGCAGGATTTGTCGCCCTGGATTCGAACTTCGGGGCGTCGCAAACTACTTGATTGCAGTGGTCGGATGTGTCTGCAACATAGTTGACGGTCAGCATTCCCATTACCCTAACATCATTAGGGTTAGGGTTGTTCTGATTGTCTCCCCCGAACTCTTCGAGCAGGTTAACTGGAGCAGTGCCGCATGTTTTGACACCATGGTCGATAAGGCGTTTAAGAAGGGCCACGACTTGATGCCCATATATAGGGAAGGGAGGTAGGTTCCCTTGTAAAAAGGCACAAAACGAATCGACACAGGCAATATGTCTTCCTCCCCAGTAGGGTTTCATAGGTTCGATAGTCTCAATCATCTTCTCGAACATGTTGGGGACAATATTTTTTCCACTGCAGTGAAAAGCATTGCCTCGGTCGTTGATGCCGGTTACCTCACGTTCCACTAGCTGCGAGACTGATGCAGCTGAGATAACACTGAGGAAGACGGATACAATAGCGAGGAGATGCATTGCGTCGTATAGCAGCGGGACGTTGAAGAGGACGAGACCACGAGGCTTAGTAGATGAATAGAGAGAAAAGGCTTATTGATAGAGCTGAAGAGAAAAAGATCAAGTCAGGCCGCTCATTATATAGCTCCTGCTACAGCTTCGGTCGGGGATACTAACAGGAAAATAAATCTTTATATAGCAGCTACTTATGCGGGCGTATTTTTGTGACATTCCCGCAGGATCGGAGAGTGGGACAGGGCTCTAAGTTAAGCTTTTGCTTCCTAATCAACAGGGCGGGTGGATGAATCCTCCCTTAGTTAATATACTTTTGTATGCCCTACTAAATATCATAGCCTGCAGGTTACACAACTAAATAAGATTATTTAATAGTAGAATTCCTATACAGTGCTATTACTTAGATATTAAGATGCCGATCTACCCTAGCTGTATATATAGTATATGAAACTAATTTACTATAGTTTTGAACAATATTTATGCAGTAGGTGAATTTCCCGGTTGGGCCTCTATTACTGACAGTGTCAATGTCAAACACTATGCAGCGGCTCTTTCTCTGAGCCTTTCTGAGCGAGATATAGTTAGCACTTGAATGGGGCATATCAATTCGCTCACTAAAGACGCCCCGCTTCAGCAGTCATGATCCATATGTGGCCTGAGCACTGATTGCTAAATTAAATACCTCACCCGGAAAGCCAGGGCTATTACTACGGGTATTAAAGAGCGCAATGTAGACGGAATATTTCGGCCGGTGCCTGGGGTAGTGCGCAATCCTTCTATGGCAGGATCGCCTGGGCACTATTCTTGTCTCCAAATCCCAATACTCCGTTAGCACTAATCCCATCCTTGGGCGCAGGGCTGTAGAATAAGCGTCGCCGAAGTCTCGGAGAAGATGACATCAGCGACGGGGCCGACGGTGAGGAAGTAGAAAAATGTGACGACCGGGCTGGTTCCAACTGTGTAAACAGCAGTAATCGTACTAGGGTTTATGTTAGTAATTATACCAGGGCGTAATGCTAAGCATTGATCGGTATATAAGATAAATGTATTATCACGTCTGGTAATGGGCAAGTAGATTGCGGTAACTAAGTTGTATTGATAGCTGAAGAGGCTGATCCTCTTTATTGTACTATATAGGTTATATATATACTAAGCTGGTCACATCCTTCCTTTATCACCCCGTGGTAATAGTTATTACTGGTGACAATCTCCTTGTCACGGTGATTGTAATAAATCCCCTCGTGACAAGCCCTATGATTGGTGGCCGTTCCTATGCCTAGTCCTACCTTCGGAACTTTTGTTTGATCCGGGCCCGTTCGTTCCGTGCATGTGCGTTTTGTCCTGCACTGTGCATTGGCGCCAGGTTCTGACAAAAAAGAACCAGACGATAAGAATGCCTGCCTCGGTATTAATAATTGCATTACTCTTAAGTATAATTCCTAAGAAGCCGACGAGCAGTATAAGGAAGGTGAGGATATATAGTCTAGCTACTAGTGTTCGCGGCATTTGCGACGTAAAAGGCCGGGCCCAGGTAGATATTAGGTGCGCGCGCTTGCAGAAAGTGAAAAAGGCCAAAGACATCCATAGGCGGCTCCGCATGTGGGAGGTAAAAAAATCGAATCTCTTAGGAAGAATGCATTCACGGAAGTTCCTTGTGCCCACCTTATCTGTTGGCAGAATGTCAGACCAACGATGGAAGATAATTAGATATGCCCGACCTCGCCAACGCCCGACGCCCTCCATCACGGACCCGATAATAACGAAGCCTAAGCCCAATGCGAGGGACTTCAGTCTGGCCTCGCGGCTGGCTCTAATTGCATCTTGCGCGAAGACCTCTATATGCCCTTTCAATCACAGAAGCATTGCATAATATCCACTCGATGTTGTGAGTATGGAGACAATATAATCATTGTTCCTTGAGATCATTACGACTCAGCAATACTAGCACGGAGACAGTCTAAGCAAGTTGAAGCACTCTTGTACATGGGCATTAACTTTCCTTCCAATGTTTCATCAAAAGTAGGAGCTTCATGATGGTAGCCTCCGTAGGGGCTACGGTGGTACTTTTTTGCTGTATCTTTTGTTTTGACCGCTTTCATTGTGTGGGTGACATCCAGAATTGGCACTCTGATCATCATCAAAGGACCGTAGTCTTGTGTTAATTGACGATACTGCTCGCCGAAATGTTTACTCCAGCCGCACTCACAGCTGGAACTGGCCCATCCGTAAATAAGATTGCTTAATTCGGCTCTCATTCGAGTTCTTCGCTCTGACATTTGATCTGGGCACGTTAGTGTTACATTTCAGTTGAGAAAATCCTCAGTTAGATCGTACAAATGATTCTCCAAGGTATATGCCTACTGATGACTTGGTCATCCATGAGTGCTTCGAAGGTCTCATCATAGCGAGTTACCACATCGAGACTGCGAGCCATTACGGCGTCCTCATCGCGAAATAATAGGGCAGCAGTCATCAGGTATGCCATTTCAACCATGTTCTCGTCCCCTCTAGGTTGTAGCCACTGAGCAGAAACGAACCTGAGCGCAACGACCAAATCGTACTTGTCTGCTATAATTGCGACTTGAAGTACTTCGAGAGCATCCAAACTCTCTGGAACCATCGTGTTTTGGTGATGGAGAATATGGCAGACCAGGCGCATCGAGCTGGGGTTATCCTCTGGCTAGGGGATATCCTGGGGCCGAGATGGAGACCTGCTTCTGTTTCCAGTCCATCTGGGGCTTAGCATAGCTTTGAAGACATCGGAGGCGCAGCTCAGGCACTGGGAATAAGCCACGATATGCATCTCCTCGGGGCCAACTCGAAGGACAATATCACCTTCGATGGAGAATTCCACAGGCGGGTTCCCCTGACCTTTTCCTATACTGTTCATTCTCAGATTCTTACTGATACTTGGGGCGACAAACTGCATTGAATGACATGACACAGTTGGAGCTATTGCAGTATGCACGCCAATGGTATATATATGCAGGCAATATGACTGGGTGTGACACCACTCTTGCGATGCAAAGCGAAGCTAATGTCGATTGAGTTCTCGGTTAATAGAGCCCCTTCGCGGACTTAGCTTGATCCGGGTTTTCTATACTTCCCCATCAAGACTTGCCCGCTTTCAGTTATGCTGAGAAGGTTTAATTGAGTGGTCAAATGTGTCACGCATTCGCCGATGGTCCACGAAGTATCTGGAGGGAGCGGTCAGAATAGCGGCCTATGTTGGGCTGCTTCACCGGCGCACACTGGGACACCATCGGGCACCAGAATGCATTGCGCATATCCCTCGCCCTCAAACTGGCAATATCGCTCTTCGATTTATATACTGCTAGGCTCCACATAATGAAGTAGGCAGCAACAAGATGCTGCATTGTCACGGGCAGACGTACGGCATAGAGGACCCTCATCTGTCTGGCATTTAGTTCATTCAGCCGTGCTGCCACCCAATGCGTCCAAATTGTAGCCATCTGACCGATAGCCAGTGGATACTACCCTGGACGCCACAGATATCATGGACTCGGACCGCCGCCTTTTGAGGTCCTGCAGCAGGCCGGCCTTTCCCCCCTAGCCGAACCCGGACTCAGCCGCAGCCACAGACCCGCAGGCCAGGCATGCTGATTGAAGCAAAAAGTGAGGCGAGCCAGCTGCTTTACAACCGGCCAACTTTGTGAAAGCAAAATCTTGTCCAGGGCCTATTTCTCACACCACCACCCCGGGTGCGCTACCTGGGTCCAAAACCCTAAGCCAATAAGACTCTGTAGATAAATGCCTCATATTTTTCTTATGTGACGCTGTAGGCTGTAACCTGGCCGATATGCAGCCTATAGGAGCGGGGTTCCACACCGACTTTTGTCGGTCTCCTCCCAAAGGAGATGGCCACCGGACACCATTTTGTCAAGTTGCAGTTACGACACGACCTCGCGCCAAAGATTCATCGCCGCAATGTTAGGCCAAAGAGCTCGCCTGTTGGCTATATAAGATTCTATCGCCTCCAAGTTTGACATAAAGTAGAGCACCGAGATCATACCAAGCTCAATCACGTGTCGCTCACAAAGTACGTCAGCACTATATTTACCCCGCACCTTCTTATCTTCCAAATGGTTTGCGGATGCGAGCGAAGGCATACCAGGCAGGTGTGGCAAACCTGCACTGCCACTCCAAAACATGTTGTGGTCGGAAGATCAGAAGTCGATTGCGTATGGCGTTATGATGACGGATAGCGGACAGGTTGTTCTTTGTCAGAACCCAACATGGTAAAGCTATACGGGGTTGGTTAGCGATTGTTAGAAACGATGGAGAGCGACCGTAAGGGCAAGATAGATAGATCTCAAGGCGGTGAGGTGCGGCATTACTACCGCCATTAAGTCATCAACCATAAATCAAATTTGAGCTGGCTAGGGCTCTGATGCGCGTTATTAGATGAGCGGACAAAGATTTGACGAATGAACACACATTCAGCAGTAGGGGCACCGAGAACCCGGCACTCGCACCATTGATGTGGCCAAGTACACATCCTGGTATCCTTCACACAATTTTCTTTTTTCCTCGTCGACAGTACCATCCTCCGGGGGTCAAAAAAGTCATTGCCACCGGAGGCAGTGCCTTCATTGGCGAAGTAGATGCCTCGACCATCATGAAATACCCCCTCGACCCGAACGGAGATATGTCCCGCATGGAGGCTGAAAAAAACATTCTGCAGATTATTGGGTCGCACAAGAACATCATCGAGTATAAGGGCTTCTCTGATGATGGCATTTACTTGGAGAGAGCTGTAAACAACAGTGTTGCCTATTATTTACTCGCTTCCAAAAACCCACTGCCCTCTTACAAGCAGCGGCTGGCCTGGTGCCGAGAGGCCGCCGAGGCCGTTGCATGGATCCATGACCGGAATGTCCTCCGCTGCGATATTCAGCCTGGGAATCTTCTCCTTGATAAAGACCTTCATATCAAGCTCTCCGATTTCCAAGGGAGACACCTTTCGGCGACCGGCCAGGTGCTCGTCGATGGCTGGAGCAGCGAGGCTTGCCGATTCTCCTGCCCACGAGTTGACCCATTTCACTCCGACGTGAAAACGGATCTCTTCGCGCTAGGGTGTACATTTTACTTCATTGGCACAGGTCATGCTGTCTTCCCTGATATTGTTGATGGTGAAGAAGGATATCACGATGCGGTGGAGCAGAGGTTCAAAAGCCAGTTGTTTCCCGAGGACAAACACGTCTGTAGTGATGTTACAATGAAGTGTTGGAAGGAGCAATATAACTCTGCTCACGAGGTGGTTCGGGATCTTAAGGTTCTTGAAGCGGCCTGGCTCGACGAAGATGAAGCTTCAATTTGATATGATTCTCGAACGTCTCCTGGATCGGTCCCACGATCGCAACATATGAGTTCGTAGCAATCTTGTTATTGCGCTGAGGCATGTGGCCAGGTCCTTGTTCGCGATGCAACCACTGATATCAGCAAGGCTGTGGTACTCATGCGATATATCTGCGATGCTCCCAAAATTGCAGGAGAGCAGCAGAGGTTATGCACTGGCAACTTGGCGAAACTGATGCGGCCCGGGCCAGACAAGATACAGCCTTTGCAACCATCAAGCTCGTTCGCAACGCGTAACGACTAGCCACCCCCGCTGGCAGCATCCTGGCAACCTGGGCCTGTCGCTTCACGGGAGGGGAGGCGAGGCATTGACCATAATATTTAGAGCTTCTATGTCCGATGTCTTTTGTCCCTTTCGCCACTCAAAAGTCGCTCCATATAACTATTGATTTCTGGAAGGCCCTGGTAGTGATATAGTTTTCCAAGCTTGATAGCGCGATCAATGATAGATTGAACACCTGTTATATTAGAAAAAGGAAATCTGTAGGTGTGGCGTCGCTTACAGGTAGTAATGAAAGTTGTTCAAGTATGGGTCATTGTCCGGACGTGTTTGCCTATTCGCACCAGCACTCCCGAAATCCATACCCGCTGAGCGGTGACCGATGTAGCGGAGACTCCCGCTTGTGCCTCCCTTGATCTCCTTCTTCCAACCTTCACTCCTCCTCTGACTGCATTTCCTGTTGCGCAGTGCGCAGTATGTCCATCATGGAATCGTACAATGAACCGTCCTCCACTTTCCAGCGCTTGCCATTGGGAAATACCACTTGCCTCAACTTCGTCATCCAAGGAATTATGGGCTTGTAGTATTCGGTAAAATACTCCGTCACAGTAGAGAGGAACATACCGTCGTCAGCAATCGCCCCAGTCTTACGTTCCGCTAGCTGATCCATGTCGGCGTAGTTCCATGAGTCATAACGTGGGACAACGTGTCCTCTGCCTGGACCTTGATAATGGATGCATATCCAGAACAGGACCCAAAAGAACGACTCCAGGTCATGCATGAAGGAATGCTGCTCTCCCAGAAGCACGCCGATGGCCATAAATGCTCGTGTGCCCGTCTTGCCCCTGGCCCCAGAAGCCTGTTCTCGGGATTCCTTGATGCTGAGGTCCAGGTCGATCAAGAACTCGGACCAGGAGGGGTTGTCGCTGTCCTCGTTTATTATCATATTGTTGATGGAAATGTCTCGGTGGATGATTCCAGCTTCGTGGCGCAAAGAACGGTGCGCTTCAATGCAGCCGGCGAATGCGCGGAAGAGGGCCGCTGGGGAGCTTGCTTCGTAGATTGGCTTTCCGTGATCTCTCACTACAACGCGTCGTCGTTCTCTATTCGGGTCGTCCTTGTCGCTGGGCTTCCTGGCGGATTGTGAGGAGGAGTAACGCTTGTGCGGTGGCAGCGGAGCCCCAGTCTGGCTGGATGACCGCTTCTGGCTCATTGAACCATCACCTGTGCGAGAAGTGTTGTGTGCGCCTAGTGATGACGCGCAATCACCACGGCTATTGTCCGCAGTCGTGATATCTAGACCCTTTCGCACATTGCCTAGAACATCATCGTCTGCGCCGAAAACTTGGACAGTCTCGTGGTGGTAGTATCGGGCGACATTCACAACACCCTTGTCCGTGGTCTCGCGTAGTAACTCGCCTTCCTAGGGGCGATCCGTGTATTGCCAGGAGTCCTTGATGATCAGAGGTTGCTGGGGATGGCCCTCGCGATGTGCCTTCCAGCACGTTGTAGCCCTGCCTGCTACGCACGGAGCTCGCCGTACCACTTGATCAATGATGAGGCGCTCCGCTTGTCCGTTTCGGTTGATCTCAATACATCGCTGACCATCGAGGGGAAGTATCGTCGGGTCAAAGCCAAGCTCTTCCTTGGTCATCCAAAGAAACCCAATAATCGTAGCGACAAACTGCAACGGGTCTTTGTTGATGTCAAATCTTTCAGATGCAATCCCTCCAAGGCGGTCAAACTCCCATATCCTCATGAGAGAGCCACAGAGAGTAAAACCTAGAACATAGCGCCGTGCGTCCTGGGCAGCAAGGACTTCCCTTGCGTACCGTCCCAAGTCGAGCCATGCTTTCGAAGTAATATCAGCAGCTGGGTTGCTCTTAAGCTCGCCCGGCACCAGTATGTGCTTCCAGTGGCATGTCTGTCCAGCATGCTGCCCCTCGATAAGGCCCACGTCTGTCTTCCGATCTGCTGTGGAGCCTTGGATCGGTTGGTTAGGTTGAACGAGGGGCCGCCGTCTTTGCGCCGCCGGTATCGGCCTATAGCTTTCCGCCAAATTAGCCAGATGTTCGATTGTCTCTCCTAGCCAGCTCAAGACTCCGTTTTGGTTCGCATCTGTTGGCCACCCAACCCATCCGTCGTCGCTATAGACCCTGTCTTTTCCTTCCTTGCATTCGTCCAAGACTGCCCGAGATGCTCTTTCAAGGCCCGCCACGGGTCCAAAGAACTGTTGGTGGAAGTTCTGAACGCCGACATGGAGAGAACTGAGTTCCTGCTTAAGGACCTTATCCACATATTGGCGGTGTTCGGAGGAGTTGGCAAAGCCACTGGTATTTTGAAGCCAGGGGGTTTGTGACAAGGCAGAGGCAACGGATCGCGGAGGGGTCGGTTCGGTGGCGGCGTCGTAGGCTCGAAGCCATATGAGCGCGTCCGCAGAGCTATCATCGACGGCGACTTTCAACAGGGGAATGATGCGGTCGAAGTCGAAGAGATCGTCGGAAGTGACAGCGGAGGTGAGCTTCGAAAGATCGGTGATGAAACCCTTGCCTCGTCCACGTGGAGGAAGTAGTTGACAGACATCGAGACCTTGGAGCGCCAAAAGAAGACTGATGGACGTATTCCAGAGAGCTATTATGTTAGGTTATCGTTAGGCATGGCTACGGGTACCAGGTTAGAACGAGGGATTAGGACTGTACCCTTTTCGCTGAGATGATCGACCGAGTCCGGCGCGGGAGAAAGGTCGTTGCTTTCGCAGGTTGCAGTGAACTTGGCCCGGAACGCATCGAGACCTTTCCCGATGGGATGTTCCTCGATAATTCTCGACCGGGCTTCGTCCATTCCAGCGACGAGCCCGACGGGGGCTGTCTTTCTTGTCTTCTGGCTCGTTCGGCGCTGTCGTGGGGTTTCGTTGGAGAGAGCTTCGTGTCGGTTGAACATTCTCGCGGAGAGAGGCGCTGAGTCAGTTATGTCACGTGATATCTCGATTTGGGCCACATCGGGCTTTGCACTAAGCTTGATTTGGTCAAGCCACACACTTTAGTATGCCTCACCGAAGAAGAGATTTGGCTACCCTATACGAAGAATAAAATATCTAAACTGCAAGTCGAGCTGTCATGGTGGGACTTGATGTACTCGAAGAGAAAGCAATGCCTGTTGATGTTGCTATGTAGGAAGTGTGCCATGGTTCTCGATTGGATGGTGAAGAAAGGTGGCTCCCGGCCGGCAGATGACTGATGATGACCAGTTTGGGCCGCCGTCTGGGAAGAGACTGAGTGAGGGAGGATGCGTTGAAGGAGCGCCCAAGATACGCGATCTTCGGCTCGAACCCCATAGGTGAACGGGATGGGAATTCCGTCTTCACCGCTCGGAACTAAGCCGGCTCTGATGCGAAGCTTACTCAGGCGGTATGCGAGTTTAAGAGAAGCTTGATTGGCGTGACTCCCACGGGTAGAGCCTTCGCAGTCAGCCAGGTATGACGGGTCCAGGGCGATCTTCTCGAGCTGGGGATTCTGAAACGGATATTGGCTAGCAGCGTCAAATGGAATCTTGATGAGATTGTAGAACTGGCTGTACAGGAGGCCTTCAAGAACCTCACGGCTCTTGTGCGTGGGCGTGATGGTCATGTCAACCGCGTCGCGCGTCGTGACCCATGGGTACTCGGCTTGGCGGAGGGCAGCGACGCCAGACTTGACTGGCTCTGAAGGCTCGGGTGGGTTTTTTTCAGCAAGGCCTAGGGCATTATAACGACGACTCCACGCCTGTCGCTGCCGCCAGAAGCGCCTCAGACAACACCGCCGCCAGAGGAGCACATTGGCCTCAGCGGCAGACCCAGTTCGAGGAGTATATTGACGGCCGATATCAACGTAGGTACTACTGGGGTCAAGGAATCTCTCTTCAACGGCGGCATTCCATTGGTTGCGCCAGTCGCTGATGGTTTGAGTGATATCGGGATGCATGTAGGCAAGCTTCAAGTTCTTGGCCCCCATGTAGAGTCTTATGCCAGCAAACTGGGGAAACGTCGCCGCGCGTGATTGAACCCCTTGCCATATGGCCCCAAGGTGTCTGTGTTGAAGGATATAGGAGAGTGCGTTGCTCCTGGTGCCCTGGCCAAGGACGTCAGCATTCCCATTCTCCTCGTTGAGGCGCTCAGGCGAGATGCTCATGCTCTCCTGCCGGGCGCGCGAGGTGGATCAGGCGATTCGGCGGCTTTTTGGTATGTATTGAAGGATGTTCGGGTCTTGAACTGCTGCGTTGATCGCTGGCAGTAGGATCTGCTCATACCAAAGCGTGTACTGTTCCTTGGGGAGGGAGGTCTGCGTGTGCGGGTTGTTGTGTGTATATTGAGAGCATAAGGCTGGGAAAAACACCCAGATGAATGTATCGATTAATCCTTGGATCCGTCCTAAGCAATAGTTAGGGATATGATGTAGGGGTCGTCGTCGCTGGTGGGTTCCCTGGGGGTGAGAGTTGTTTTGGTAAAAAGTACTGCTCGGGATATCAATGCTGAGATGTACACCATCGGTATGGTTGAAGATGACATAGGGTTGCGGGTACCATTGGATACCTAACTTGGCGACCGCTAAGGAAGAGGGAAAACTACAAATGCTATCGAGGTCGTAGGTCTTCTGAATAAAGTCATCTGTAAAGGGCTGGGCAAGGCGATGTCTGGTTGGGAGGCAAAGACTCGGTGGTGCACCGTCACTTGAAGATCCTTCAAGAGCGATTTGGCAAGCTGCTCGGAAATCACGATAGTGCGAGTGCATGGGCTGTTGCGCATCGTAAGGAGGGTCGCCAGCGTGGAGATTCTCCAGATTATTGTAAAATTGTATAGCAACAACTAGATACTAAGGGTGCGTAATAATGATTGTCATGCTGGATCGGATACAGGAATGTGAACGGAGACGATAAGACTCTTATTAGATGTCTTCTTTTCATTCTAAGACCTATTTAGACCAAGGAAACTCGAAGGTGCATTCCATTCCTAGGCCGGAGACTGACTCCACTCTTCTGTGGCTCGACGTAACCAGTATTTTCGAATGAAAAGTTACGGATTAGCTCAGCCATAATTGCCTTCATCTCTAAGAGGGCAAATTGTTTACCGATACAAATCCGCGGCCCCTGGGAAAACGCGAGTGATACATATGGATCCTTCGCTTGTTCTGACAGCTCGTCCCACCGATCAGGGTTAAATAGGTCGGCATCTGGGCCCCAAATGGTAGGGTTGAAGTGAGGAGCTGCCGGCGCTACATTAATCAATGTTCCCTTAGGGATGAAAACGCCTTCGATAGTAAGGTTTTCGGCTGCCTGTCGGTGAAAGTTTGGGGCTTCGTCATGGAGTTAGTTACCACCTTAAAAATACCAATCGGGACTTACCTGGCGGGTAGAATCGCAAAACTTCGTTGAAAAAGTTGTTCATATAGGGCAAATCTTCAAGTTCGGCCTGGGTTGGTACAGCGGCAGTTACCTTAGCCCTGACATTTATGGCTTGCGTCGTCTGGCAGACGACGATTAATTTTTGGTGCAGGATTGAAACACGCTAGCACGACATGGGGTAGCCGACGATTAAATTTGGGGCAGCCGACGATTAGTAGTTCTCCACGAGCAGGAAAGGTAAGGACTAGAAGAGAGGTAAAGATACTAAGTCTGGGTATGCGATCACAACGATCGTATTATTTTGCGTTTAAATATTCCATTTTAGGGACTGTTGGTGTATTAGGTTGGAGAAGTATTCGTGGGCGAGTGTCAGTGACAGGGATTGCCTGCACGGAGCAACGAATCACGGTCACTAGAAGACGCTCCTATGGCTGCGTAGCGGTGGTACTGAATATGTAGAAAAAAAGTAAGTAGAGCTCGGGAGGGGCAAAAGGGGCATAGAACAGCAAGGCGTAAACTTTTCTCTGTCAGCGATTGCATCTACTTGATTTGGTTTTCTACCACTTGGAGGACCTTCGCGTCCTCAGCTGTCGCATATGTTCGACATGTGTTATCGGATGCAGGATCGAGCCTCACTTGCGCGCGCCGCCTCATAAGCTTACTAGGCCAGCGATCAAGCAGGCACAGAAGTGGGCAGCAACGCTTGACATTATCTGGAATCAGGACGATATACACCAAATACCATTCCCGCCAGACACTGACCCGCCAATTCAGGCGCTAGGAATACCCAAGACGGGTGGGTTTCGATGCACGGTCGATCCAGGCTGCCGATTTGTAGGGTCATCTCTACGAAGGATTCGGGAGCATGGCAGACTGGTTCATGAACTGGGACAGCGGCTCAAAGGCGGCCGTCGATCAGCTGGCCAGCGTGAAGCCGAGCAGGCCAGCGCACCATGGAGAAGCGGAGTCATCTACCAGCAGCTGTTTGCTAGAGGTCCCCGCAGCGAGCTCTTCGAGGTGGCTCGTGGCCAAAGCATTGCCGCATTGGATCTCGAGCAGGAGCAGAGAGAGAGGGAAGTAACCGAGGCAGTGGACGCGTTCCAGTCTAGAGCAAAGCAGATTCGAAGAATGGAGGGTGAGCAATTTCAAAGGAAGGCTAGTCTTGAAAATAGATGCGCTCACCCGAAAATTCATAATGATGATGATGATGCCCGAAGGCTAATACTCACTATGGCAATCCACGGTCGCCCGTGCTGCGATGCACCCAAGCATTAACCCAGCCACACATCAGAAAACGCCTTCACCATGGGCTATACGGCAATTGCTACTTCTAGGCTTCATCTTAGTATAATGGAAACACTCCCCGCGCAATATAGCCCTAGGGGTCTATTGTTCAGCCATTTATTTAACTTGGAGCTCGATGGTCCTTTGGCCCGCCGTCGGTAGCAGCAACATCGTCATCTTTCCGCTGAATGAATGGATTTTATTGCGCCCGGTAGGAAGGACTAACCTCAGGGCCAAATTCTTTCGGCCGAAAGGCACTCTGCAGTCTGGAATTTCCGTGGCTCAGGCTCCGACCCGTCGTCTGAAAGGGGAGACCTGCTTAGCTAAGCCGCCGCGCTATACCGATTTGAATTAATCGTGAGCCAAGACTTTTCAGTGGGCCACACGCTATACCAAATGGAATTAAACGTGAGCCAAGACTTTCTTATGTCAGCGACCAACTTGTCAAACTTCAATCCATGTAATATTCCAAACCACGATAACTTATTCCATAAGATAGTGAAAAATATGGGACTAGCCTCATTCGATTGCGTTTTTCTTGCTCTATTGTTCATATCATCTTTTCTCTGTTCTGACAAGATTTTGTTTTCGGAACTCACCGTCACCCCTAACCCCCATTTCTCTATATGACACTTTCTTTAGCGGTTAGCGGTTAGTTTAAACCCTTTTACTGCCGCCGGCGCGCCCTCTTTCTTTAGTAGTTAGCAGTTAGTTTAGAACCGTTTCCACTGTACCCTGTCAGCAAAGTACTACACTCTTCTTCTTAATAGCTCAACCCACGCCACAACCCTAGCTCTCTAACTTTTACTCCGCCAGCGCGTTTACACACCTCAAGGTGAGTTAGACGCAACCAGCCTGCTACGTATAGTCAGTCTCCTTGCCCTTAACCCTTACCACAGCTGCTTAGCTCACTCTACACTCCTCAACCTTATAGCTCTAGTTGCCGTCCCAGTCGTAGTCATAGTCGCAGTCGTTGTTGTAGTTGTAGTTGTAGTTGTAGTTGTAGTTGTAACGGCAGTCACACTTCTGCTCCCTGCCACCCAGCTTAGCACCTTACCTCTCTCCTGGCTCCTTCTCTCTACCCCCGTCCTGTTTCTACCACTCTTTAACCCCGCCGCACAACTCTACTAGCACCCTTCACTCTCTTTAACAACCTACGCCCTTACTAACTCGCTCTTTACCCAGCTACTCAGCACCCTACGCCTCTGCTTACTGCTCTACCGGTTACTCCTGCAGCTTGTACTGCTGTACCCTGCTCCTACACGTCACCATTTAGCTTCTCAACTGTCTCAACAGCCACACCACCCTTCCACACCCCACCCGCCAGTCTCTCTCTTTAATTCAATTCAAGAGCGCCTCCCCTTCTACTCCTTACACCCTAGCCTCTTCTTTACTTCAGCCACGCTCGACTACAACCCCGAGACCACCAACAAGCACTACCGAGCTCCATTTAGCTCCCACCTCTCATCCCCTAGCCCTTTCTGTCTCTCTCTCTCTTAGCTTCTCACTGCCACAGTGCGCCCCTATAAATTAGAGGTACGCTTTTACTACCTCTACTCTATCCTACTCTTAACCAGTTGAAATTAGACCTTACTAAAAACAACGCAGTGCCTCTTGCCCTAGCACTACAACCCTCGCTCCTCTTTCAACCCTATACTACTGACCTCCAGCACCATAACAGTTCCGATAACGAGAGCCCTCACTGTTGACCTTCCTTAACCTTTAGGGTTAGGGCTAGGGTTACCCATAAAACCTACCCTAGACCAAGACATAAACTACCCCTGAACACATTATCGCACCATCTATAGCTCTGCCCCTTGCCAATAAGTATTTACCTAACTAAGAAACGCAAAGATATATAAGAGGAAACTTATTCAACACCTTGTAACTCATCATCGTCTTTCCATACTCTCTTTCTCCGACCAGAAGCTTGTCGAGATTCTGCACTACCTCTTAAAGGAAAGCGTCTTCGAGTCTAATTACAAGGCTCGCCTACTCTTTCCCGAGCTGTTTCACCCGCCTCCATCCGAACTGAGTGTGACCTGCGCCAAGTCTCCTCCTCCTACTACCATACACTCCTTGGCCATGGACCTGGATAGCCATGCCCGGTTTCTAACCCATATCGCACGCATACCAGCTAGGCAATTCCTCCCTTCAGTACTAAAACAGGCCCTCCAGCCAGATCTGCCTCTCTGCCTCCACCGCATCCGGATAAGACCCTAAGTGCCCGAGAAAGTCTTGTTGGCAAAGAATACTGTCTAGATTGGAGATAACACTAGGATGCCGTTGAAGGATGCTAGCCCACCATGTTTGGAACCAGACGAAATAGTCATCCGAATTGATTTGTCCCAGTGTGGTAGGTTTAATGACCAAGACGACCAGTATTCCCAATACCGGGTGGACATTCCATGCATCCTGCAGGTTTCGTTTCGCACGTCTTCGTACGGTGTAGTCATGTCGGCGCCCCAGCCATCGCTTCCAGCGGTCAACCTCTCCCTGCTCCTTCCCAGACAAGGTAATGCGGCCGCCTTCGAATGAACCCGCTTTAGTAATGACTGCGTTGCCTAGGTCGGCGAGGACGGAATCTTGAGACATTGTATGGCCCTGATGAGTGTTAGCTATTGAATATAGGCTGCTGAGTGTGGTAAAGTTACCCTAAGAATAGTCGACTGCTACAGGCTGCTAAGATCAGGGAAAAGGACCATGGTTCCAGGTGGCGGGGGGGGGGGGGGGGCATTGCGTCCACCTTTACTCCTTCTTATAACGGCGAGCCCCTTGCTGGTGCTACACACCGAGATAGCCCAGACGCCACAGTAAGGCTATTAAATTTAATTCAATTTTTTTCATATTTGTGTAACCACCCCAATCACAGGAAGTGTTACACGCCAATATACCCAGAAACTGTGTTACCTCTGTCCAACCTCGCTTAGTTATCTCGCTTGCCTTACCCAATCGTTAAACCAGTCTGGGGGTCACAGCATAAAGGAGCGAAAGATTCCGGTCAGCAGCATCCAGCAATCGGGATATGTTATACACACACCTGCACAGAGAAGGACTGTGATGGAAGGCTAGGGTAACGAGAATGGGGGTCAACGAGGATAACAGTAGCCGCTTGGAGGAACGAACCGTACAAGATCTTAAAGGGCTCTGACGGCGGCATGGCAATGTCTTAGGACCAATAGCCTGACTAGCTGAAGCTTAACATAGGGCAGCCTTCTTTTATTTTTATTTATTTTTCTTTGTTTTTTAGAGTATATGAAGCGATGTATATAACCACATACTAAGGATTTTATTCTAGCCAAGCTCAATTAGTAAAAGTGCGGCTACACGATTGGCCGGTATATATTTGTCCCCCCCGAGCGATGCTGTCTCTCCGAGCCATTTCATGTGCCGTGTGAAACCTCCTCTCAAAATGCTTTCGGAACCATTCCGTCCGACCACGTCTATAATAGGCACCATAGCACAGCGGTATCCCCGTGTCAGGGAACCGGCACTCGGTTACCTCCTCTACCTTGGGGTCTGCCACCCGATAGATCTCCGCGGTACGATCTAAACACCTAGCTTAAGAAGGTATGTATTCTACTCCATTCTACTTAGGATACTCTGCCATATATGAAAATACCCTACAGATATTCGATGCGTCAGTCCCAGCCCACGATACCCTCTGTCCCATCCACTTCCACACCTGCTCCCTCCCCTCTTTGCTCGACCATCCTTTCGCAGGAAGGCCTTGGAATCCAAGTCTCTTATAGAGATCATCTGCCTCTTTAGGTATGTATGCCCCAACATAGGCAATCGTCGACACCACGACCCCCTCGTATTGACATTTCCGGCCGGCCACCTTGCGCCACCCTCCACCCGCTACATCTTCCTCCCACGCATCACATAATTCTTGCGGCATGAAGCAGCTCCGACAGCAGCCAAAGTCCTCTATGGTTTTACCCCGCCACAAGAACCGTTCCATCGTCACGGCCATCTTGGCGGCTGCCGCCTTGCCTTCTTCCTCCATCTCGGCCATACCAAGGCACCCGACCCCTGAATGCTCCGCGTCCTCGGCCCCCTCTCTAAAATAACAAAAGATGCAGCCCTCGAGCGACCTCTGCTGTAGCCTCTCCTTGAACCCGATCCATTCATCCTCCTCCCGAACGCTAGAAGTGACCGCTCGTCAACGCAACGCCTGAACGTCCAGCTCGCGCACCCGCATGCAGCTTTCCTCCTCATCCTCGGAACGCCCCGTATCTTCTTCCAGGTCCGCTGCTAGGCTTCGCCCCAGGCAGATATCGCACATCTCTTCTTCTTCTTCTTCTTCGCATCCCTCTCGATCAGCTCTTCCGTCCATAACCGAGTCCATCACCACTCGACGGCATACCTGCCCACTGACGTAGTCTTGAGCAGTCGTCTCCTCGGTCGCCAGACTCCAGGCCCTCCTCTCCTGCTTTTTGTCGCCCAGGCTCACCCGGACCACCGTGGCCTCGCTGCGAAGCCCATCCCGCCCTGCACGCCCGCTCTGCTGTGCATAGTCAGCCATGGCGAGGGGCATCTCGGCGTGGAGAACAACCCGGATGTCGGGCACATCAATGCCGAGGCCCAGTGCGTTGGTGGCCACAATCACCCGTCCCTCGCCGTACTGGTCTCGTACAGATCCGCTCATCCAGGCGCGGACCCTCTCCGCCTTTCCATCTCTTGTATCGATCTCTCGGTGGTAGGCGTCACACCCCAGCTCCTCCGCCACAGCTTCCGTGGCATCTACTCTCTGGCAGTAGATGATGATCTTGGCGGGCCAAGGGTACTCTTCGAGTTTCGCATCCACAAGCTGCCGTATGGCCATTGTCATCGCTGCTGAAGCGTCGGCGGCCCTAGTCACAGGAACAGACTGAACACTGTACACGATATTAGCGCGCGTCGTACGCATCCGGACCATGTGCACGTCCTCGCGCCTGGTGTTCAGGAGCCTGAATAGAGCGTCTTCTTGTGTAGGTGGCAGTGTGGCTGTCAGGTATACCATCTGCACCCCGATCAGCGCCAGGCTTCCGAGCTCTTGCAGTTTCGGCCGGAACGCCCTCGTGCCCTCTAGGATCGTGTGGCCTTCGTCCACTACGAACCGATCAAGCCGTGCAGTAACCCGCAGCATCTCGACATAGTCTTGGAACCGCTTCGTCATGGCCGACTCGGGCGTCGTAAACACGATGGACACGTCGCCCGGCACTCGATCCGCCCTCCACTCGGCGCAGGCGATGTTCAGCTTCTGACAACGTTCCATCATGTCGCCCTGCAGAGAGACGAGCGGGACAACCACCACCGTGACGCCGCCGGGGCAGCTCGCAGCCGGCAGCATGAAGCAGAGACTCTTGCCCATACCCGTTGCCATAACCACCACGATAGGACTTGCGTTCATCATGATCAGCTGGACCGCCTCGCGCTGCTTGCCGCGGAACCTGGCCTGGTCCCCGTAGAGACGACAGAGCTCCCGGTCGATATTGACACGCCGCAGCATCTTCCACCGTCGTAGCTGGAGGTCCTGCATAGCCTCGTAGTGTAGTGACGGGTTCTTCCGCTTCCGCCCCGGCTTCAGCACATCCCTAAACCCACACACGGCGGAAGGGAACCCAAAGAGTCGATGCAGCTCCTCGCTGATGAATCGAAACTGGACGCGGCGTTCATTCGTCTCGAAGCAGCCCTCCGTGATGAGGCGCCCGTAGACCAGCCCGGCGATCAGGGATCCGTGCCCGGCCTGTACGTCCCACGGGCTATCCTCGTCACCTTCGTCGTCGCTGCCGCTGCCGTACCCCTCGTCCGTCTCCCCGATCAGTGCCGAGTAGGCCGTGTTCGCGTTCCGGAAATACCTCCGCGTAAAGGCAATGACGAGATGCCTACAGCTGCTGATCGTCAGCCCCTTCTTGCATCCAGCTTGGCTTAGCCTTCGCAGGATGCGCGTCATCCGGGGCGACGTCCAATGCTGACCGGGGCCAAGCTTGCGGCGACGCTTATCGTATCCACCCTTTTGTAAATGATCATGTTCCTCGTTGACTGATCCATCTCCGGCGAATCCATCCTCATCTTCACTCTCCTCTGCCTTGTTGTCGAGCGTCTCTTCTGTAGCCCACACGGCCGCACTGAACTCACTGGGGCTGTACACATTGGCCTGTGCATTTTCCCAGAACGGCAACACGAGCCACAGATAGTACACCAGCAGCACGCCGACTTCGCGTGGCAGGAACCGATGGATGATCTTTTCCCGCTCTGTCTTGGAGAATCCTTTATGATAGCCTGCGACAAGCATGACGAGCCCGCGGTCGATGAATACATTCCGTACCCCGCCATTGATAGTGTTGCGGTGCCGTAGGGTAAGCAGCTCTAATGCACGGGCGGGCTGCCCGCCGGATAGGTGTACTAGGAATAAGAGCACCTCGAGAAAGTCTTCCAGCGCCATACCGTACTGCAGAAGAGCCTTATCGTGCAGTATGAACTGACCCTCCGAGTCAATGTGCGCCCACTGGCTTCGGAGCTCCTCGTTTGTCCACACCTTTCGAAAGAGCCAGGCTTTGCTGTCGGGCTGGAGAGCAAAGAGGCCTTTCACGAATGAGTACCCAAGAGTAGCATCTGCTGCATTGTCGATGATGTCGTCCCAGGGAATCTCGGGGATGCCGAGCTCCCCTACTGTTTGGTCCGTATAGTGCGGGTAGAAGAGTAGCTTAGTATAGAGCAGAGTTTCAGCTCGGCGCACTGCCGCCTGGAGCATGGTCTGGATGCCAAGGACGCTCAATCGAAGACCCTTATATACGGCATGCTCTCCGTCCCAGCTAACCGACCCCTGGGTCGCTTGGTTTCTGTCCGCTGCCATGCCGTAGTTCCGCAGTCGTATGATGAATTGCGTGGGCGTTGTGTCCCAGCCCCGACCGCCCCCAACCATGAATCGTCGTGTCATGTCGGAGATGAGCTCAAAGTGGCTCGGGCTATTCTCTTCTGCTTCCTCCCCGCTCTGGCCGCGGTCTCTCTTTCGCTGGATCGAGCTGGCTCGTTGATCGACAACGTACTTGATGAGCAGAAGGCGTGAGATAGCCATGATGGCAGAGAGCTTAGGGGTGAAGTTGCTGTAGCCTTCCCACGTCTTGTCCTTGCGAATACTAAGAACCATCAGGAAGCTCACGAGGACGCTCTGGTATTCAGTAGTCTTCGTGAAGTGGTCAAGGATGGAGATGTACAGCTCCAAGACAGCTGCGTCTAGTCGGTCCCGTAGCCCTGCGACCCGTGGACCGTCTTGAGCACCGCCCGTCTCCTCCAACGCATCCGTCAGGTCATCGACATGCTCCATCATGGCATCGTAGGCAGCACTTTGCCTCCGGCTGAGCTTGAACGGCGGCCTCTGGTTTTTATCGTCGAATGCCATACACCGTACAATGTAGGCAAAGAGCTGCAGGCATACTGCAATATACTTCTTTCGCGTTGCAGGCTTGAACCGGAAGTGGAACGGCGTGCTGCGCTCCTTGTCAAGCTCTTTTCGGTTCGCTTCAAACAGCACATTCCATGAGACCACGTCTGGATGGGTCGCAGAGATGGCGCGGCGGATCACACGCTGGACCGCGAGGTGTATATGCTGGAGCTCGTCATCATCTTCTCCCGCATAGTCGAGTGATACAAGTCCCCGCAGGAAGTCCTTCTTCCCGCTGAAGTCCTTGAGGTGCCCCGGTGCTCCCAGCCGACGGAGCCACGGGTTGGGTGAGGCAAAGTCGCCCTGTTCATCGATTGATTCGCCTTCGCCCTTTCGAACCTGCGTTGCCTTGAGCTGGAATGCTTCGAACGCCTCCTCGATGCCCTGTTCTCCTACCCGCTCCTCCGCCTCCAGTTTGTCTAGGTCTCGGCCGCGGCCAACCTCGAAGAGCTCACTACGAGGTCCTCTCGCGAAGAGCTGTTGATAGAAGACGCCGCTTCTCTACGGTATATCGGTTCGCTCGGCTTCGGCCTGGGCGGCAGACCGGCGGCCGCCCTTGAGCTGCTGGTCGTACCCGTGCGCATCCGTACTGTGCTCTCGGATCCTCTTCCACGTCGAACCCACAAATGGGCAGTCCAGAGTAGAGGTACACCGGAACCCATCCGACCTGGGCTTTCCGAGTGCTTTGATCGGCAGCCCGTGATTGTCATAAATGTCAGGGCGGCAGCACGCTGGGGGACCTTTAGAGAGGTAGCAATGCCTCAGGCTGCCAGAGGTTAGTTGGTTGGTACTGCGCCGCATTCATGGCCCTACCCCGCACCAAATCTGTGAACGCCGCCCCCACTGTGTATATCAAGCTTATAGACTGTGCAAATGCACTGTGCGGCTATATGGGCGCGGCAGGGGCGCCCTCGCGGGCGCCTTCCTGCCACAACAAGCAACTATTGACGCAAATGCCCTCACTTATGCCCTTGCGAGCCTCTTTTCCTTCCGCTGCCTTACTGGCAGCTTTCCTTTGAGTCATAGAGCTCTTAATTTCTCAAAACCGTGTCAGTTTCCGGGCACAACAATCAAAATTCCCGCGCCTATTCTGTCTTGCGACGTTCTGCCTCAACCCAATCACAGTAAGTCACTCTACTGTCAGGGATGAAGAGACCTATATAGCTAATGAATGCGGATGCGGTTGCAGCTCGAGCCAACCATGGATAATGCAGCAAAGGAGCAAGCCAAGAAGGAGCTGGACAGGCTTATTCAAGAAGCAGACGAGAGGGAGAGCGTGATCAACGGCATCTTACAGAACGTTGAGAGCTTGAAGTCAATGGTTGCACGAGGCTCAAGCTCCAGAAAAAAGAGAGGAATGGAGGATGCAACAGATATTTACACGCAGATCAAGGAACTAGAGGCAAAGGCAGCCCAACACCGAGAGATCCAAAGGCAGGCATGGCTCAAAATCGCGGACCTGCAGAGTCGAGTCTAGTTACTCTCACAACATAACGTTTCTTAGTCCCGAGGCTGGCTTCTAGTATTTATCGGTTGACATCCTTTGGTGCGGGTGGTGTAGCGCTAGCCGGGAAATACCGTTGTCGCACTTTCACGGGCGACTGACCTGCCTCCAAAGCTTGAATCGCAGCGTTGCTCCTATTCAACAATCGCTTGATCTCTTCATCATAGGTTTCCTCGTCCAGATCGTTGTGTTGAAGATATTTCGTGTAGCGCCGGGATTCGGCGAGGCGACGGTCCACGCCTCTCTGCAGTTGGAGCATGTCGGGTGACGGGATGCCACATGACGCAGGCATGTTGGGGACGAGTTGTTTTCGAAAGATGAAGCGAATATCTGCTGGATCTAGTAGAGCATGCAGCAGAGACCATCGAAAGGAATCCTCGAAACCCCAGTCGACCGCGAGCTGCGAATGGTACTTCGACTTGTGTTTGACAGAAGACAGAACGCTGAAAAACTCCTCAGTTAGTGCAGGCAGTCCTCCGCGGTTGCCGGTGATCCACGCCGGGGGTATGCTGGCGCACTGCGGAACGGTTGTGGCGTACTCCCAATCGATGATGCCGGTGATATTCCAATCGTCATCTACGAGGATATTTCGACAGCTGAGATCGCAATGCGCTATGAAGAATGGCTCGTCGAAGGGTATGGCGAGTCTTTCTTCAGCCTCTGGTTGACTGACGAATTGCACAGCAAACTCGTCTTGTTCTGCCTCCTCTAAATCGAGACCTTTCTCGGGCACCGTCCACATTTGGCGTAAGAGGCGACGCTGCTCCCGGAAAAACTCTTGTGGGTTGGTAGTCACAACTCGGGGGAGTGTACGGCCTGCCGTATGGAGTTCGCTGTTGCGCATCGAGAAGGCACCAACAATACGTGGTGTGTTTCCGGAATCAAGTTCGATTAGGGACCCTCCTTGTGTGAAGGGAAGTTTTCGAAGCTCAGCAAACACATCGATGAATTGCTCAAAGAATCGACGGCGGAGTGGCTCTGCACCATCCTTGAGGTCGTGCTTGTTCAATGCCTGTCCGCAAAGGTGCTCCATAACCATGAAGCATTGAGGCTCCGAGGTATCTCGACAAAGCGGGCTTCGGCCGTATGTATACACGCGGGGAACGGGAATGTTGGTATTACGTCGAAGATACCTAGGAATACACTGTTAGCCGGGAATTACACGGTATATGTATAGTACCTACTCCATTGTGGCCACTTCAGATTGTAGCTTCTCCCAGACGTCTGGTCCTGCTGGTTGGTGGGGGATTCGCATGATCCGGAGGGACCCATCGCTGAACCGAAGAAAAAAGCATGTGTTGAAGCTGCCTTGGCGTTGCTCTGTAATATCACATGATATATTGCTGTCGTGATGCTTGGAACCTAAAGCCCGAATTGCATCCCTGTCGATGGATTGGAGGAATTCGTCCGTCTTGCGATCAATTTGCCTGTCGGTCAGCGGCCACGGGTCGGCGGGCGTTCGAAACAAGGCAAAAACTCTTATGCGGAGCTTTCCGATGAAGCTAATAATCAACGTCCAAGGTGTCCAGAGAGGCAAGAGGCGGTCTCTAATGAATCTGAACATTGTGCACGACGATGGAGGAGAACAGAACTACCGAGGCGCAAAGGGGGAAAGCTGTGCCACTTTTTGATGAGTCAGCACAGCTTTTGTCTGCGGCACAGCCACGGAGCGCCACCTCGGAGAAACCCAATTATCTTAAGTCAAACCCATCGAGGAGCACAGAATTGCCTACTCTGGAATTCGCTGATTTTCCTTGGGAAAACGCCATTTGGAAACTTGTTTTTCTATTCTGTGCGTGCACAGGAAAACCCCTTTTAAGCGCCTCTCTTGCCCCACAATTCTCTGGCTCATCGTGCTCCACCGGCCGCATTGTCGATGATATCATCCCATGGAATCTCAGGAAGGCCAAGCCCGGCTGCTGTCTGGTCGGGATCATTTGCGCGGTATAGTAGCTTTGCATAGAGTATCGATTCGGCGCATGGGTTCTCCAAGTGCTTTGATCGGCAGTACTGTATCCGGTAGAAACGGTACGTTGGAGATGTCTTCTTGCTCCCAGATGATATCAAGCTGACGCGCCCATTTCTGTGCCTTCTTGATCACTGGCCGACGTAGGCCGCGCAAGTGAGGTTCGATTCTGCATCCAATCAGACATGTCTCGCACTTACGACAGCTGATGACACGGAGCTCTTCTATGTAAAGGAAATACTCCATTGGGCGATAGAGAGATGATGTGATTGTCTAGGGAGAAACTACAAAAACTCCTTCCTCTCGCTCCGGCTTCTTCTGTTCCCCTGAGCTCTACTTACTTTGTTTGTTAAATGGTCAGTACTACGGCCACTGCAGCCACTGCGCCTTCCAGTGAGCCTGATTCGTTACTATGGGCAGGCAATGGTTAGAGTATGGCTCAGAGCCACCCAATTAGTCCGCATGCCTGTCTCTCCCGTATGTACTACAGCTTTGAAGGCGTTCGAGCTGTTGCACTGGTGTGTAGCTGGGCATAAATCCGCGAAGATTGATCAGAAATCTTCACCTGGCAGTTCTAATATATATACGTGATAAAGGGCAACATTCTCGGAAAATTAGTGCAGCTGTATCCGTCGAGCCCGCTGCAACGTCCCGTACCCGAGCCTCTGTCAGGAGCCCTATGCCGCTGGTTTATAGTGGATATCCACTAAAGTCTTAGTGGATAGACTGCTAATTTATTCAAGCTACCCACTAATTTATAGGGCATTCTTTTCAATAGGTAGGTGGCTGCCGGGATCAAATTTAGTCCGCACCTCACCAACCGAATCTTGAGAATAGGATTCCTACCTATCACCTCAGCCTCTCCCATCAAATCCTCTACTGCACCTTTGGGACCGCCAACTCAAGGGAACATGCGTCGACTACTGGCAAGTCCTCGTCGCTACGAAGGTCGCCTTGGTCGTTGTCGATGTATCATGGGCAGGAATTGTCACTTGGCGACTTCTGATGCTCCGAATGCGACTATGGGACAAGATATGGGTTGTGCTTTTGCTCGGGCTGGTTGTTCATTCGGTTAATAATATATCCGGTGTCCGTGCGCGTGCCGCATGCCAGGGCACCGTGCATTAGCGCGGGTCCTGACAGCCAGACCCCGCCGCCCAAAGCTCAGCCGAAGCCCTATTCAACTCACTACAATACGTTGCCCTCAAAGCTTGCATATCGGTAAGCTCCATTCCACTCGACTATACCCTCAAGGATTCTCTCAGATACAATGGTGGGACTTCTTCAGCTTCCTAACGAGGTGCTGGCCATCATATTTGACGGGCTAGACGCCCAAGGCTTCTCCGCCCTCCGGTTGACGTCCAAATATGCAAACTTGGCCACGTTACCAGCTTTCATCAGCCAGTACTTCCAGATCCGCTACATAATGCTCTCAAGGCTCAGCCTCGAAAATCTCGTGGAGATTGCGCGACATCCAGTCTTTGGCCCTGCTGTGAGAACACTAGAACTCTGTACGGATCATTTCGAGCAGTTCCCGGATTCAGTTTCTCATATTACACGGCACGAAGGCGACATCTTCCTGGCCATACAGGAAGGTCGATACCCTCCTGCAGTTTTAGTGGACAGCATAGATGATGCACATTCGTCCGATGAGGAGGGGGCCCAAGGCCCTGGAGAGGAAGATGGGGGGACCGATGAATGGAGTCTCTCGTCTCAAGACTCGTATGAGGCGCCTGTGGATAAGGTGGCTTATAAGTCGCTGTGGGAAGAGCAGGAACATATAATAATTTCCGGCCTTGCACAGGCCTACATCACGCAGGCGCTGATTTCTCTTACCAACATCGAGGCTGTCGTCATTAGCAACATGCATCGGCCTTGGGGTGCACTAGCGCATGGCCGACAAACAGGTCTACCACCAACAAACGTCCTACACGATTACGAGGAGGTTCCGTTTATAGGCCAAGTCCTTCGCATCACCCTTACAGCCATCGCTACGAGTGTTGCCGCTCTTGGCAGCCTTGCCATCACAGCTGGCCTCCCTGGGGAGGCGATTACACCAGACATTCTCAGACCCTCGGAGTCACATCTCCAATACTACAAGAACCTCCCGCCAAGTCTCACGGAGCTCACATTAAATATATCCGCCGGGGCAACGAGGGGGGCTGAGGACCGATGGGCGGACGACCTATCAGCATTTATCGGTGTGTTTCGACAACTCAGGCAACTGGATCTCGCCATCCAACCAGTCGATTTCGGCCCACAGGTTGACCGGTTAAAACAGCTGGCACCAAAGCTGCAACTACTGAATCTACAATGCCTAGGGCTCTATAGAGTATATTGTAGCGTTCAGGACCTTGGAGCTTTTGTCGTGAGGCACAAAGCAACACTCCAAAGCGTTTCTTTGGTCCGAGTAGGATTTTCAGGTGGGATTGGCCGCTGGAGGTCTTTATTCGCTCTGATTCGTGATCATCTCCCAAGGCTTGGGTTATCCATAAAACTATGCACCGCAGGAGGGCTTACCCTATTGTACCGAGCGGAGCACGAAAACGGAGAGGAGTTTGAAGATAGTTTTGATGTCGGGGGCAGTCACGAAGACTGGACAAGGGCAATCCATGTGATAAAAACAAGATAGATACATTTCGTCACGATATATATCCCCTGCATTCTACATAGGTACAAGAGGCTGGATATTGGTGGTGAGCAATCTAGTTACCACTATACGCATTAAAAACTAGACTTATTTTCTATATATCTTTAGCCAGTATTCAATTAAAAAAATTGCTAGAAAAGCCGGATACCCCCTACGTGCGTTGCCTGTGAAATGAAGCCCGCGCTCTTTCTAGCTTGTAGGCATATACCCACATCAAGTCGAGAATTCGTTGGCCTGGAGCCTCCGAGACCATTGTTTCGGCCTTCTTCTTGTCAATTGCGAGGATCCAGTGAGGCATCGCCCTGGCTGATAAGCCAATTGCCAGTAAATCTCCAGCCGGATAAAATAATATCCTTCCTCATGCCCGCCTCTCTGGCTTTCGCGTATACCCGAATAAAGTTAACATTGTCAACCGGCGCAGAATCAGTCAAACTAGCCAGCTTTTAGAGTTCTTTCCGAATCGCACATTTAATAACTTTAAAAATTCCATTATCTAAAGGCTGTAAGCCATAGAAACAATATGCTAGTAGGTAACAGCAGTAGATCGTCAAGAAGTAGTGGTAAAGGAGGGTCGGCACGCGCTATGGAATATGCAGCAAGCCTGGACATAAGTCAAGAACGTGTCAAATAGTGATTAAGACACCTAGGAATAGTATAGCAATTAGTTTCAATTAATAAGATAGTTTATTATGTTTTTATAGCGATTTCTATTTCAAAGGTTTTAATTTTTAATCCGCATACTTATCTGATCCATATACTTGTTATATACATTGTCTACTAGATAGCAATTAACATAATCTCAGGGTAGGAAGCGATAGATAATCTTAAGACATTCTGTCTTTAAGAACCCTTTATAATATCTAGTAACAAGTATAAAAAGACTACAGTCTATCAAGATATTTCATACCCTACCGTTCACTATATTACAATACCGCAGGGTGAGAGCGATTAATAGATAAGGCACTACGTATAAGCACTAATAGATAGATAATATACTATCCTTAATTCACTATCTTCCTTAGGGCTACAATTCAGGCCCTATTACCACTAAATCCCAGCCACACATACCACTCACAGCAAATTCATCGATATTCAGCCTTTACACTAGCAATATAACTAGGCGCCTCCTATAACCCTCGTGCATAAGTTAAACCTACTAGTTTAGTTAAATGCACTGCCATCTCATCATTCCATGCCCAAGAGACTGCTTCAATAAAATCTCGTTTAAACTTTGCCTGCTGCAGGTGCCGGCGTGAGATCGCAATAGCAGCATGTCTCCACAGCTGAATATTCGTCTCTGTTCCAAGAAAGAGCCTGAATGCCCTGCTTAGTGTGTCGGATAATCTCGTGCCTGGCCATGAATCGTCACACGCACTGGTTTCCGCTCTACCAGCCGCGCCTTCTGCATTTGTTTTTAGCCGTCTGAGTGTCCGAGATATCTTCTTCTTCTCTCTTCAAGCAGCCTTATCGTCTGTATTGGAGCATGGTGGGGTGAAGTTCTTCTTACCCCATGCTGAGATCATCGGCGGAATGGCGAATTCACCCCACAGATACGGCGTTGTTGCTCTTCTGAACCCAGGGATCTTTGCTAACCGGGACAGTTGGTCGAGGAAAGGAACCACAAGCAAAACATAATACACAAGAAGCTCCCCCACCTCACTTGGCAGATACCAGTAGATAATCTTAGTTGTACCAGTAATACTGTACCCTTTGTAATAGTAAGTCACAAAGCCAACCAATCCATTTTCGATAAAGATATTTCAACGTCCTCCGGATCCATCCCTTAGATTAGAGTGCTATATGCACAGCAGCTCGGTCCCACACGCCGGCTGACCCCCTGTAAGATGCACAAGAAGTAACAGCCGCTCAAGAAAGGCATTGACTGTAGAAAGATACCGAATGACAACTTGCAGTCGCCATTTAGCCGTCTTTTCGCTCTCGAAAAAGTCATTCCAGAGAAACTCTTCCTTAAGTATCCAGTCGAGGAGCCATCTTTAGTGTCCATAGAGAACTTCATTTTATAGATGTTAAGTAAAGTTCCAGCCTGGTGTACTCTCCGATGGATCATCTAATAATAACCGCAAGCTGATTTTGGGTATAATGTCTTCCCTCTCAGTATCAGGTAGTACGAGAAGTAGGTCGGCTAACTGGCTTTAAGCGGCCTTGACTTCTATAGCAACAAGATTTCAGAGCCCTGTCATTAAGAATTGCATCTTCTTATAGCTCAGCATTTCATTATCATCTAACCAAATGATATGACCAAGACTCGTTGTATTATCCTTGATCGCTTTGCCATAGGCGCGAAGCTTCAACAACCAGCTGATCGGTGACCTTGAGTCCTTTGTCACGAACCGATCTTGCATCTCTTCCAGCACTCGGGCTGGGACATCAGCTTCATCAAGCTCGACTGCGAGCAAAGCCCTCTCTGCAACAAGAAATTGACCCATCTTAATAATTGCTAATAACTTGGGAGTAAAATCGGCGGCATCGTATAACTGTTGCCCAGTGCTAGATCTTGAACCTGGCCGGATACCTATTGCGGCAAGAAATCCAACCACAATACTGTCGTAAATGTCGCTATATAGCTTGTAGTCCAAGAGTGAGACCATGAACACAAGACATCTATCGTCAAGTATCTTCCTCAGGTCCTCGGCTTGATCTAGACTGAGCCCATCGCCATCGCTCTGAGCTAGCTCTGACGCCGTACGGACTGCCTCGAGCATTGCGACTGCCTGCCCGTCGGTGAGCCGATAGTGCAGTCTTGGCCCTTTTTTCTGCCACGCAAGGCGAAAGACGTAACATAGTAAGTGTTGGAGAACCCGCCCGTACTTCCTATATATCTCTTCCTTCAAGTTGTGGATGATTAGCTTCTGCGATAAGCGGCCGGCAATGAATGAGTTAAGCCGGTGCTAGTCAAATATATTCAGCCTTCCTTCCTTTAGCAAGCGCCGGGCTCGGGCTATAATGCGATCAAGAGAGCCGAGGAGAATGAATAGTAGAGCATCTGAGCTGCTTGTAACGCTTTATTCATATGATTTGCCTAAATCAGGCAGAAAGGTTAATACAGCAACATGGCACAGCTCGTGCTTATAGGGCTCCAGAAAACGAGGCCATTCAGTCATCTAGAGCCACTGTGACTAGTGCCTTACATCTCGAGACATAAGGTGAATAGAATCATTTTCCTGCGTTGCAGTAAAATGCTCTTCTCCTTCTTGCCTAGCAAGCTCAAGGTCTATGAGATCCTGAAGCCCGGACGCAGAACGCCTAGGCTCGTTGTGTGTCCCATTGCCCTCTGGGCGCGGCGTTTCTGCGACTATATCCAGCCGGTGCTGACTTCCCTGGCCGGCAACCATAAAATAACGACATCGAGAGTTGCGGAAGAGAGTTTGACACGGCAGCTGATTCCGTACCAAGCCAGCATGAACCAACCCCTCGATGCCACCAATCGACCCACTGCATCGTCGACCTGGCTTACGAGGCGATAGACCATGTATTTTCCTCAGGTATTCTTCAATAGCTATGCGACCTCGGCAGATATAGCGGCTTGTGTCATCCTCGCAGAGCTGACAACTAATGCCATCGTAGAATACACTGAGAAATCGAATAGGCGCGGCACCTAGCAATGGTCAGACCGCTTTGTAGATCTCATCTGGGTCTTGTCTCAATTCCAGACGATCGAAGGTCCGCACAAATAACTTAATTATAACGGATTTGTGAATACGCATTGGATTGTAGTAGAGGCGGATATGATAGGAAAGATCGGTCTGCAGTACAGTTTCACACTCCTTACATATCATAATCCGCTATAAGGAATCGTGGTAAAAGAGGTTATTAAGATCCATGATTGGGCTATGTCTTGGGAGTGATTTAAGGTGATTTCTTCAAGAACAAAATTGTCCATCGAAGAGCAAAGAAGCATGCTATAACACGTGTGCCACGATAAGACGCGACGAGACGCGTTAATACGTGTAAATGAGTAATCAAGAAAAAGCAAGGAGAGCATCTCGAGTAGAATTGATGACGGAAATAGCCCGGGTTTAGACGACAGCCATATTTTTACAGGGGCAGGCGACAATTGAGGGTATACGACAATTAATAATAGAAGAGTAGGGGTCTATAGGGGTTGGAGCGGGCCCCGTTTCCGCTTTGTACAAGATGAAGACCGACCGGGCAACGAAACGGGGCCCGTTACGCCCCACAAAAATGGCGATCCGGAATAGGGAGTTGTGATTGGGCGAGAAGACGTAACGGGGCCCGTTACGGTCAACTCTTATTGAGTAAGGTCCTCGCTGGAGAACTTGGGCCAGGTCAGCCCAGAAGGTGCCGTTCGTCAGCCTCCGTAACTCGCTTCTGGACAGTTCGAGCAACTTTCGCGGGTTGCTCCCAAGGAGGTTGTCCTTGTGCAAATCGTCGAATTCATGGAATCCGGGTTCGTCGCCACAGCAGGAGCAAGACAATGTATGGGACTCGGCAAATACAGGCAACCTTGACATGGTCGGTTGAGCGTGGGGCACTAGAAGACGACTGGCGATGAGATGGTTAGTACCCCAGCGACTTGCAGACAGCTTGCGCTCATTCTCTGGCATCTCTAAGAAGACGCTGTAGGCGTTCCGATCGTCGCACAGAGCCCGCAGCCCAGTGGGGTCGCGTGGTGAATAAGACGTGGACATTATGGTGGATGGTTTTTTGGGCGGGAGAAGAGAAGTTGGGACCACTTAAGAGAGTCGGGTCGAGCAGGAGGTTTGGAACGAAAAAATATGCGAAGTTGCTCTCAGTGACCCCCCCTCATCACAAAGAGTCCGTCCGACAACAAAAGGGAGCCGAATTTCGCAAGCTGCAGCCGGACAAGCCAGAGCACGACCCATATATTCTCGCCATGATGATTGCCCTGGCCCAGATGCAGCGATACCGGACCAGGAAATTACCACAGCGAACCGATGGTTCAATGGCTGCTGAACCAGCTGCCTCCAATGCTAGTTCTTTCAAAGCATGTAGTGTTCCTATCTGTCTATGGCGTGACTAACAATTCTAGGTTGCCGTTCTGACTACGCGCTATGACCCTGAAAACCGTAAAACGGACGACGACTGCGAATTCCTGTGTGTCTATACGGCTCAGGTACCTGAGAACCTCCTTGCCCAATTCGACTCCCCAAAAACGCCGTTCGAGATGTTACGAGTCGAGATCCAACGGTCCGTCATACCGCCCCGGCCCTATGCGGCTGTTGTTCCTCGTCTGCGACAAGAGCTTGGTCTGCCTGCCCACGACGTAGGCGCAAATGTCTCCAGCGACACCGGGTCAGGTGACAGCCAACCACAGGATGGCTGAAAGGCGGCTGCGGAAGGGATCATTCTGGATGGAGTTCTAGATGGAGAGTACGCGGAGCGTGAAGGGCGACTATGATACGAGGGCCTGGGCTTGTTCTCACGTAATTGACCCAATGTAACAACATGAGATCGAGTTATTTGCGTTTTGGCAAGACATGGAAGCTTTGGACTTGAGAATAATGTAATGATAGCATGGAAACAGGGCGTTTGTACTCGGCACGCTTAGATACCTTGGCTTCCTTAATGAATGCTCAGGAGCATGACCAACACCACCCGCATCCATAACCTGCTGTTTCCGATTGACATCAAAACTCCACGGCTGCCAGCCTTCAGAGGGGAGGACAGACATAGACTAGTCCAAAGTCAATACGATGCGATATCCGTTCTAGTGCACCCTCCCTACCTAACGAAGTAAGCCTGCTCAACGCACAGTGTTACTTTTAACCAAAATGCGACGCCTTACCTCCCAACAATAGGTCCACCGGCCAATTCCCCCGGGTAGACACTTTCTACCAGTTTACTCCAATCAAGCATGTCGTATGCAGTGTTGCATAGTATACGTAGATGAAAACGACTTGTCTGGTAATCTCAGCCCTTGTTACATACGCTTGCCTCCGTTGGAAAGCATCCTACCTATTTTGGCCATTCTGGCGGGCTTATAATGCAGTCTTATCGTTGATCCTGGAAGGACTGCATAGACACTATAAAAACATGTTTGCCGTGCCTTTTGCTCTATTCTCCTTGCTAATAACTGCAGCTTCACTCCCGATCTTAGAGCGATCGATTGAGCCCGAGGCGGTGGTACGACAAGCCACTGCCTTTAAAAGACTTATAAGCAGGGCTTTCGATAGAGCACCTAGCTAAACGGCCATATATATAAAAGAAACATATACTGTTATGAGCAAAACCATCTTCCGGTGTCCACTCTATGCGCAAGTCTTTGAGGTGCAAGAAATGGACGATATATACTAAGAAATTTTGCGCACGCCGTCAAATCAGAAATTATGAGGCCGCATTCGCTGTTGTTAGCTAATCATAGACGCATGGCTAGAGTGGACCAACTTCTATACTATAGTTATGAGGCGCTTTTGTTCAAAACACATATTGATCAAAGGAAGCTGTTTTTGCTCATAACAGTACTATTATGACTCTAAGTAATAGAAATATAGCTGGTAGAGTATAATGCAGTTATATAAGGATTTATTCCTATAGATGCTTAAATATAGTACTTAAGTAGAAATTAGTACGACTTAGTAGCTGTAATCCTCAGTTATGACTACTGGTATTCAGCATACTAAAGAGGGCTTAGTAGAGTATTCATAGCATAAAGAGAGCTATAACTATCTCCAACTCCAGTCCCTGATTTTAGAACCGCTATAATACCCCTTGTTAAGTCATTTAGCTTCTTATATAATTATAATGAATAACTTTAAAATACTATAAAATAGCGCTTTAGGTCCTATTCCCCTCTATTATAAAGGACTAGATTTAGGGCTTCTTTGCTTTGCATATCTTATTATAAATAACATATTCCGGTAACCGTTTACCTATCTCTAACTGCCCGAGATCCTACAACTATATTTCTAGGTGGTTCGGATCGAAAGTTCTAATGATATCCCGTCCCAGTACTTCCCTAATTCATTCGCGTAAACCAAGAATAGGCCAAATCTGAACTCAGACATACTCAATCCTAATACCAGACCCTTGAGCATCGCCAGCCTTAAGCGGGTTGTGGAACCTCTCCAGAAATGCTCCAGTTATATGTCCCGTGTATATAATGAAGTGTTCCTCGTCGTTCGTGAGGATTCTCAGCTTGAGGTCACGAAACGTTTGGGTCGGCACGCCTCCTGCTGAGGTCTTGATTGGCGCGTCTCCTTGGGTTGACACATCCAGCGGTGGATAGAAGTGCTTTTGGGCCATAGCTAGAAAGATGCCAACGAAGCATGCATCGTGATCCGAATATGCTGGTTCCAGCGATCGGGCTTTTCGTTGCTGCAACTTCTGCACCGGCACATTCGGGCTCCCGTCCGGCCTCTTCCGTACCCGAAAGGCATTTCGACGATCCCACGCAATATCCGCTTTTCCAATGTAACATACTGTAGGGAAGGTTTCAGGTGGTGGCAGCATATGTGACGTCGAGGAGCTGAATGAACCCGCCATCTTCCTTGCCATTGAGTTGAATGATGAACTGGGCGCATCGGTAGGGAGGTTCCATAGTATTGGAAGGTTGACTGTGTTTGTATAAGAACGGTCACCAAAGTAGAGGTGAAGGTGGCATGACGATTGCGGCGCCCGAAAAGGTCCCGGCCAGAGTGTGGAGAGCGCGGTCCGGACTGCCTTGTGGCGAATGGTTCGCTCCTGGTGTGGGAGCACAATCTGATCAAGAGCTCTCATCAACGTAGTAATCGTTCCTGAGGGCCGTAAGTGGCCTTCCGACGGCTCTGACCCTGAAGGCACAGCGGGTTGGGGTATATCGTATGAAGACAGCTCCTCCCATCGTACACGGAAAATTTTACTATGCAAGTCGATCCAAAGGCTTGGTCGTACAAATAGCGATTTGCGAGCGTGCTGGTGGAGTAGATCAACGAGCGAGCCCTCGTCCGGCTGCTGATTTTGACGAATGCGGTGTTGTAATGGATATTTGGCTGCGTTTTGCGAGCCAGTGGGAGTTGTACCCATTGATGAACGGCTTGAGGAGGAGTAGGACGTAACCATGGCGCCGCGCGATGGCAAATAAATAACTGATCCCGAAAATTTTGCAGAAACCTTGGATCATTTCAAGGCCCTTGGGAAGTTGCTCGTAGGTGATTGCTTCGTGGTGACTCTATGAGCATCCTGGCCGTCAAGCCAAATTCAGGAGGGAGGTAGAGTCCAGCAGCGCAGCGTTAATGATGAGAATCTGGTCGGGATACAATAAGTAGCCGACGAAAGACGGGCTGGGCCCTGGAGAGGGTTCCAGTGCCCTCGCTCGCAGCTCTGATGCAGAATATGCTCCACAACATCTTGCGGGATGCATGGATCACGGGCGTGTGGGAAATGAACTCACGTAACGTAACTGGCTGTCTGGCCAATCAGCTAGCATGGCTTAAAGTTGTCAGTCGAATGCAATCAGTGACATGGTTTGCATGACACCGTCAGCAGCGCGTAGTCCTCGGCGCAACCTCGTTCTTCATAGCCGAGCTGAGCCGGCCTTTGCTGCCCACACCCTTGGTGGCGACATCATTACCGAATACGACAGCTTGCCCAGTCTGAGGAATCCTGCCTGGACAGCGAATTCGACCTGTCCGTTTGCCGTGTCGGGCGCACCCTACAACATCCCAGGAAGGCCTTCGTTGGAGCATTGTCAACGAAGCAACAACGTTGTGGGAGCTTTTCTACCGCAGGGGATATAGAGGCGAAGAGGTTGTCTATACTACATGTGATATAGCTAACTATACAAAAACGCGCTCTCTCTGGCCTTTGAATTGACCCAGGCGACAAGCCTTCCGATCACCAGAATGTCGAGGTTGCAATGCCTCAAATGGACCCACTCCTGGATTATCTGATACGGCTCTTGACGTACACCCAACGCCATCGTCACGATCGCTTCTCTCGCTTGGGGGATGTCCGTCGACCACCACGGGGCCACAATCCCTGCTGCTCACACTGCTTGCGATTTTACAGCCGGCCCTAGACGAGTTCAAGCTACTGGTGCTGGTGCTGTTGCCCCCGCTCCTCCTGTATGCCGCCGCGTTGATCCTGGCCGACGATTCCGCGGGGTATCCCTTCGGCGGCCTCCTATCCACGTGGGCAGATGACTAGGACTGCGGCCTATTCACGTGGCCAAGGGTGGGGGGCGCCGTCGACCCGCGTCCAGACATTATCGCCGACCGAGCCAATGCAAATAGTTGGCAATATGAACGAATTCCTGGCTCAGAATTTTTGGAGACTCCGTTCCCAGTCCTTAGCCAAAGTGGTAGCCTGGTGGCTTTCTAAACTATCTTACATAAGGTGGTGGAATGTAGGCTGAGGGCGGTTAGCCATTGGTCGGATCATCAGATAGAAGCAAGGGGATCCAAAGGCCAGGCCCATGACCTGAACAGCCACTCCAGTTCTCGTCCTTGGTGAAAACCTAGCCCCAGCAGTCCTGAATCCGTAAGTAAGAACAACGGTCCGTCCCTGGGTCCACCCATGTGATCCCATGACTTCCTGACGTGGCCATAACCAGCCTCCAGATTGCGCTCGTCTTACCCGCATAATATCACGAAGGGCAATCATTAGGCCTTAATCCTAGATGCTGTGCTAAGTCCAGCCAAGCTCATGTTGACTTAGCGCCCTATAAACTTCGGCCTCTCTCAAGCTAATCGTCGTGCTCCGCCACTCCATTCTTGGTTCCCCTGATTCTGGCTGAACCACATTATTATATTGACTCAGGGCATGGCTCCATTGAGTTACTGCCCTAGCTGTACTAGCTCGGGCCGGTGACCTGGTTATGTAGGATTATGCGACTGGTTAAGGCAGTGGGTGGCAGAGTCCACCGATAACCAAGTAAGCAACCTCCCGCGTGGGCTACCATGCCCTATGCTCGGAGTTGGTAGCTACTGGAGACAACTAATCGGTTCCTCCAAGCAGGCGCTGTATAGGTCCTCTGCATATACCTCTGCCTGCATGACTGCTAGATTTTTTAAAGGGCCTCTCACCGGCCGCCTGGGCATTTATTTAACTCCCGTCTTTAGTCGAATGGTCGAGGTCCCATCCACTTGCTAAGTAATAGCCCAGCCCCCGCGCGCTCCATCTTTCTCCCTGCTCTCACGTCACACCCATACCGTCCACACGGCACTAATGCCAGCAACAGTATCGTTTAAAGGCTTCATATCATCGTAAACCAGCCGCCAGCACCCACGCTCGCTCGCCATGTACGTCCTCTTAATCACCCTCCCCACAGAGCTCGTCGAAGCCATCCGCAGAAGATGCCGCCGTTCCTATCCTCCAGCACCTCGTCGACCGTCTCCTCCTTGCCATTTCCTACAACTATGGCCTCATCAACACGGCCGGCTTATTGCTCTCGGTCTCGCTCTATGGCTGTCAATTTCCTCTTGAAATATGCGACTCGGAACAAATTATCTGTTCTGATGGTTTCAAACTCGGCCCTTGCCTGACTCTTAACGGCCTATAGATCCGATCGCTAATCGGGCCCCATACTACCAGACTTCAGTCTGGTACCACTGGCTGGTCCTCCCCTTCTGACAGCAAGTTCAGGGTATGCACCAGGGAGAAGATCAGTATAGTTCCTTCCTCTGAACAGATGGACCTTGCCGCACAGCTGAGGCAGCTAATGGGACCCTTGGCAGTCTTCCGGCCGGTCCAGCTGCCGGCCATACGAGCCACCGTGGGGAGAGCCCTGTCTTCCACCCTGACCACGTCCAATGCAAAATCCTTGCGGTGCAGACCGGGCCACGGCATGCCTCCCCGTCACCTCCATCCGTATTACGCCATCATCTGGATACCGCCAAGTGACCAGTTGGACGAAGCTAGAGTGCGTTCCTCTCTGGCCATGTTGGGAGAACCCGAGCCCGGAAGGGCTCGTCGAGCCATCTTGTCTGTTGCGGGAATCGAGACCACGAGTGTCGGTTACAACTATACAGCGCTTTCCACGGCCATCTTAATGCGAGGGGTGAACGAACGCAGCAAGCCGCATAAATGAGCAAGTCACTTTGTACTATGCAAGTTCTAATGCGAAATAGCTCTGTAATTTGCGTAGGTACACAGCATAGCGCACCAACGGTCGGAACACCTACTCAGTTGCAAGACAGCAGCCAGCTTCAAGACAGTTTGAGAGACAGAATTTCTATCTCCAATCTTATACATAGTACTTTTTATTGCCCGCCAGCATCTTTCACCGCCTAGACATTCATTCAACTCCCGTCTTTGGCCGAATTGGCTCGCTACATCATGAACGATTACGTCCCGCCACAGAGTTGACAATTGCGCGGGTTTTGACAATCACTACGCTCCCGACACTCTTCTTCAATCCTTCTTCTCCATCGCTGTCTTCCCAAGTCGACCGTGTGGATGTTTGTAAGGTTGGTGTGAGTACCTGCAGGGGCGAATGCTGGGACGAGAAGAGCGAGACATTGTTCTGTAGGATGTCAGTTTATATACATCAGTGTAGCAACCCACCGGGCCGCCCACCCACCAAGGCTTTCCATTGTGGGCAGGTTCTGCCGTTAGCGTCGAAATGATTGCTGTAGAAGAGTGTATCGAGTTGGAAAATGACCGTCGGCGGTCGTGGGTCGGGTTGAAAGAGGCGAAACCGAACGAACCTAGAAGACGGGCTCTGAGCCAGCTCACCTTCATAACCAAACCTAGTACGAAGAGTACAATTACAAGTGATACCATTCCCGCCACCACAGTAACAATCATCATTGCCAACGTAAGTCGTAGGGTTTTGTGACAGGGGACGGTTGTGTAGTGGCTGGCTGCATTGGCAATGGGAATTGTCAAAGAGGCAGGACGTCACCTAGTATTTATCCCCCCCTTTACCAGCAGGATCTGGGTTCGGTCAACACACGTGATCATATCCGGGGAGTGGGCATCTAGGTGGTGCCCTTCCGGCGTGCCTCTTGGCGCCCTCCGTCGGACCTCGAGCTGGATCTCATTCGAGTCCACTTCCCCCTCCAACGGAACTGACGTGGTTAGCCTACAACATGATCCACCCTGCCAGGTCTGTACACCCTCCATCCTCCACGCCACTGGCACTCGTATGTTGTCGGGGATATTATTGCTTTCGACCGGACACTCATGATAGTCGTGTACGTAGAGGGGGCGAGCCGAGACGAGGCCGCAAAACATCCTTCAGAGCCGCTGGTATCGCACTTCAAGTACGATTGACTAGCTTGACATCCGACGTATGTCCAACTCTTGCGGCCAGCCCTTGACCTTATGCTCCGTAATGAACGCTACACTGCCTGTGTGGTGTCAGTCTTGATGTCGCATTGGTCAGACTCAAACTACTTAATGCACATGCAGGCATGTAAGTCGCCCTAGGCCCCGTTCAGTCTAGAAGATAGAGAAATTTCTCATCTACTCCTTGATGAGGGGAGGTAGAGGAATCCTACTATGGATACTCAAGAACCCTTCGAGCACGGCGAATCGCAGCCATGGAGTTCACATGAGAAGAGAAGAGGGGCGCAGGAGGCGTCGTGCACACGTGGGCTGCTTCAAATAAGGCGGGAGACGAGCACACGCCTTACTTTCGCACCGTCAGGGTGGCAGCGACGCTTGGATTGGCCTCCTTTCAAAAGCAGCGTCCGGCCCGAGGTTTCGGGCGCATGACATACGTGGCCGAATGCACTGCCCATCAACCGACGGACATGAAGGGATGCATGTCAGTTTCGAACCCCTGTTGTGCTGGCGGGGAGGTTCTTTGTTTGCTTGGACAAACATCTTATCCCTGAGGAGGATCACTATGGTTCACTGGTGACCCGTCGTGATCGGTTCACGGGGTTCACTGCGTGACCCAGGTGACCTTCGCTTTGATTGGTTGCGGGTGTCTCCCTTTCCGTAGGTTGTTCCGTTCCCGCGTGGCTTAGCACCGCGTCCTTTTCACGGTGCATTAATTAGCGTTAGGTTCTGACAGCACCTTACCAGAGTAATCACGTGTTAAGTCGCGGTACAACTCCAAGGCGTCGGGCATCCCCCGCCCATCCCTCTCTCCACTAACCTTTCGTAGGGGTAACCGGTCCCTAAAATGTCAGTTAATGGAGAGGATCTGAATCTCCCGCTATCATCTTAATCCCACTTTGCTAAATTTAAAAACTTTACACTTAACGATAATACGTCATTCAACCATAAATTTGCCCGCCTTATGTCATCCTAGAACTGGATCCCCGGCTCCTAGCTATATACTAGGGAGCGCACTATTATAATACGCTAGGAACTTAAGTTATATTACTTTTCTTAATCACAGCTACTTAATAATATAGAAAAAGAGATCACTAAAAAAGAGAAACTCAAAAAGTATTAAACCCTTTACTATAAGGTCAGTATACCTCTAAGCAACTCTATCACTAAATGCAAGGAGTATTTAAAGAATACGCTTATTAATATTATAGACCTGATTAATACGCAATAAATATACAAGGAGGTCAAACTATAGTATAATTTCAAAGTGTTCTATAACTACATGCTCTAAGATGAACATAGGATTAATGTAGAGGAGGCGAAGAAAGACAGGGGATACCTAGCATTATTACTGCAGTACCTCTGGGGCCCATAGCGGCAGAGAAAAAGAGGTGGGAGGGCAAGTAATCAAAAACAGCCACAATTAAGGAGGGAAAGAAAGTAAGCAAGATACTATAACTTATCTATGGCTATAGAGATAAGGAACTAAATTATATAGATGATTTATAAACTTTACATCAACCTTGTTAATATAGTAGAGTGCGCGTAAATTTACTGCTCTCTAGCAGTATATAATTAAGTACGCTATGTTCTTCCCTACTGGGAAAGTGTCTGAGTTTATGTAGTATATATGACAGTTTTATTATAGGGAGGCAACAGGTTAGACAAGGCTAATATTGCTGATAAGAACAAGCCACTGCAGAACGCAGCTATTCGCTTGCTATAAGTAATACATTGAAAAAGAGTAGTGTGTAAGGATATTTATATTAAGAATATATTATTTAATCCAGAGACTCATAGGGTAATATAGGTTAGTTTGACCTTTAGAACTATTAGTGCCTAATAAGTAAGTAAGAATATATAGAGATGATACTAAGAATAAATCAAAGGGCTTGCATAAGCAAACTTAGTACGCCCGAGTCTTTAATCAGGATATTTTAATAGCAAGGGCAGTATTTGCGGGCGAATTCCATATATAAGCGTCTACTTAAAGAAGACTATGTAAGCGATTCTATACTGCTCTTAGTATAGTGAGCTACATAAGCACAGACATACTCAGCCAGGTCCTCTTAACTTAAGTCTTCATCTAATCCCCTGTATTATATCCATGCCTTTTTCCCCGATAGATTAAGTAAATAAGTTACCGCAAGCTATATATCAAAGAAGTCATTATCTTCTAGTAAACGAGCATTACTGCAGGATGATACGACATGCTTCTTATAGTTGACACTAATATACTGCATTCTGCGCAAAATAACTTCACGCTTAGTAGTGCTAGCAACTAGCTCACACTGTTTGTAGATCAACTAGTATTAACTTTCGAAATACCCATGATGTACAAGAAACTGTGTGCCTGACCATCATGGAAAGCACGGAGACCGATGTGAAGCGGCATATCTTGTCTACGACTGGATGTTCAACAAGTCTCGAGGCGAAAACGTATTCCCAAATATTCCTTGACATGGCTCACAAAACTTCTGCAATCGGCACAGACCTGTTTGCTCACTCTGATATCAGCGCCCCCCTCGAAAGGCCAGGGCTGAACTTCAGTGAGATCAGAAAATTCAATGCTGTCTCTCATCCATTGGCCTCCTTCTTCCCCTTCACCTAATATATTGCCTACAATCGTAGGTGGGAGAACAATATGTTTGTCAATAAAGTAAGCAATGAGCTTTTTCTCGGCGTGGGAAGCAAAGTATGTTCCTGGCGCCACGTTCATAGGGATAGCAGAGTTGGTAACGTAATAGTATCGCTGCTAACTCTCCATGACAATGCGATACTCGGGCCTGGCCGAGGATGCGGGGGTTTCCCACGCCGTGGCTGTGACGTGATAGGCAGTAGGGACATACTACTCGCAGCGAATTCCGGTTCCATTCAGTGACCAGAGCGAGTGGGATATTGCGGTTATTGTTGTCAAGTGTTCCGTTCGATGGAGAGGTTCTTGGGTGCGGAGACATCGTGGGCAGTAAAGAAATGAGTATGTCGCATCGAGATCCCTCGATCGAGCAATCGACCTTTGGCCCTGCAGAAGGTTTTGAAGCCAGTTCTAGCGTGATGTCTGCTTTTACCTCGGTTGGTGGCCGAAGTTTAATCGGGCTCGAATGATAATTTCATTGAGCTCTATCCGTTTCCGTCGACGTTCCATTAAACTGCCAAAAAAAATTTCACCAATCCACTATATTAGGTTCACCATCGTATCATTCAAGATAAGGTTTTAGCCAGCCTGACGCTCTGCAGGGCTCCCCTTCATATCTAAAGGTGCCCCTGCCTGACACCCTTAGCAAATTTTCCTTAATATTGCCTACCATGCGACATGGCTTCAAACGCAGCCCTTCAAGACAAACTCCAATACCACTTCACAGATATCCAGCTGCTCGAGGAAGCTTTATTGGCAGACGGGGCTGCAGTGGCACGCCCTGAAATCCACGGACGTTCCGACGGCAATAAACCGCTTGCGCTTGTCGGAGATGCTCTATTGAGACTTTTCGTTGCGGTTGATGGCTACCATCATGGATTACACACTGGTAAGGAGCTCCTGTCAGAGTTCTTCCACGGCTAACACCTCGTAGAGCAAAGCACCAGGGCTCTTGGCGATCTGGGTTGCAATGTTGCCCTTGAAAAGATAGGGAAGAAATTTGACCTTGACCATTTCGTCGTCACAAATCCATGCCAAGGAGGAGACGTGCCTCGAACGACCCTAGCATCGACGGTCGAGGCCATTATTGGCGCAGTATGGTTGGACAGCCAACGGGATGATCAGGCAACTCGGGAAGTCATCAATCGTATGGGAATATCGCTCGGGGATGTAGCCTAGCAACAAGCCGCGGCGGAGGGGATATGGCGGGCGCGGCACTATGCAAAGCTATCGCATTTTTGCTCCGTGCCCCCTTTGACGTTGTGCCTGGCGTACTACACCGAATGCGGCCAACAAAGTTGGCGTCAATCCTTTTTCAGGTGCAGCTTCTAAGGATCAGCGCTTCGGCGTTCCTCGGCCAAGGCATATTATCTGCGTCCGATCTTGTGACGTGATCTCCGGCGTGAAACAGCATCCGAAGCCTTCTACATCCCTACTATGGCACGAGTACGTTTTTTTTTCTGCAACCTCAGAGGCGATGCTAACAATACAGTATTAGAATCATATCAGAAGCGATTGATGGATCCGTTACACTCACTGAAACAGATTCTGGAACCTTCGCCCGCTTCTGCGAGTTTGCATATACTGGAGACTATTCCGCAGAGAGGTTCCAACAACGTTCAGACTATCAGGCCCCTGCACTTTCGAGCCCTTCGAGTGACATTCTCATTCCTTCTCCACCTAGGAAATAGGAGTTTTGAAATACCATCCTAACAAGCGTGTGAAACAAATAACTATTCACTGCCATAGTTTTGGTGTTGGTCAAAGGTTGTGACTAAAAGTGTGCGAGTGAAACATGCTTCGAGTACTCTTCGAAATCTAAAAATGTAAAGCTACACTCAGGCAGAAGGCATAACGTTGGATTGTCGTCAGACACTGCTGAGTTCTGAGTGTTGCGCTTAGTGTCCTTCAGCTCCACATTTTGCATGCTCTGGTGAAGTTGCTCCACATTCCCATCAAGAGCACTATCCTTTGCTTCCAAGGTAATATTTCTCCGGTCTTGATATTGTCCATTGGCCATGCCATCAGCTATCAACGTAGCTGAATGCTGATGCCCATAGTCTAGTCGCGGTGATCCATCACGTGGAAGTGCAGGGAGCAACACAGGCCGTTCGCGATTCGTCTTAAGACCTTTGGGCTTGAGGCAGGAGGGATGAATCCCGTTGCACCTACGCCTCCTTCGTCGGCAGGAAGTACAAGCCACCCTTGTACCGCTCCGCTTAGCGGTCGATGTAGTGCTTTGCTTGGGTGGACACGGTAAGCGGGTGGCACTATCAGATAGCGGGATTGTTGCTCCCATCTCCGCTAGGTGCGACCGTCGGCATTCAAATCTTGTCTCGGTGGTTAGTTTAATGTCCACAGAATCTTTGTATGGCAGAGCCCAAGTCAGGAGCAAGGCCCAACATTCTAGTGAGGGGTGATGAGAAGCCAAAAGTGATAAAAATGTCAACCAAAGACATACATTTAGGCCCATACCGCACTCTTCTTGCATAGCAAGGTCAATTTCGTCGATTTCCCATGCGTTGGTGGGCTTAGGAGTGAAGTGAAGCTTGCGACGCCATGCGACGAGTTGCCCAAAGCCCACACCAACCGCCATTTTCTGTGTCTCAAAGTGGCCCTTCCTTTGCAAGTTAAGGCAGTCGCCACGTCCGACTGAAGCGCGCCGCAGGAAGCGCTGGGGCCAAGAGCGGCCGAATAGGGGCGTCGGTGCCGGGGGGCGAGGCGAAAGCACTTCTGCGTCACGTTGCGGGTCCTATAGCTTGCCTCTCTATGGACTGAGGTACAGGTAAGGGCGGCGCCGCACAAGGAGTACAGCGGCATGTGGCTCTACTGTACATGGCCGCAAAGAACACCAAGCTGACCTGGATGCGACCTCGGCTCGAAGGCATGCTGGAGAAGTGACACAGAGACCGGAAGCAGGCCGTTGACGAGAGCTACCCCAGTCCAGAGGCCACTTATATCGATATCGGCCGCTAGGGTAGGGTACTGCTCTGACGCCGGTGCTGCCTGGATAAGCTGTGGCGCGGCAGATGTCAAGGCCCTCAAGGGCCGCCGGGCGCCGATCACGCGGACGACAAATCCATTTGTGACCCTTCGCGATTCCCGGTGAATGACGGTGACGCCTCAGTCGGAGAGCTGAGGGCTCAAGAGCGGACTCGTCTATGGCCAGTTCTATGATCAAGGTGCCATTTGATGCCGCAAAGCAGTATCCCTTCCAGAACCGGCACACGGAGAGCATGTTACTCGATCCGTCCTACCTCCGCGGCCAGTCGACGAGGCAGGAGCTGCGGACTAGTAGCGTGGTGCAGCATAGGGTAGGCCAGTCCGTAGGTCCGAACTGTTCCCTTCTGTGTCTTAATGGCAAGGTCCAGCGACTGAACGCCTGACGTTATGAGACGGCAATTCATCGCAAATGGAAGATCAGAGTCGAGACCCACGACTCCCGATCACGAGCCCAACCCCGACCCGGCCGCTGTGGCTTTGTATTAGGGACTGGCTCATCTGTTTCCAACTACCTTCACCCTGTTTATCACTGGCAACATGCATCTTCTTCGACAGCAGCACAAGCCAGAATCACCGAACGCAGCCACGGCCAATACTCCCCTTCCACCCATTTGCGCAAGACTTGCATGGCGTGCACGATTTGGTGATGCCCAGCGTCGTGCTGGTTGATCCGAGCGAGATACCCCTCCAGAGTTTTAACATGGCTTTCGACTCGGGTGGTGATGATGAAGTGCCATTCGTGCCCCGTAGTGAAGAGCGCGGGAATGAACTCTGGTAGCGAGACCCTGCTGCTGCTACTTTGGCCTTGCGCAGCACCACGCCGGTCAGGGCTGGGCACGACAGTCGTGCTGCTAGGGGTCATCGAAGATGTCGATGTCATATCTTTTCACAAAGTTGCTTCGGCCCGTGCGCATAGCTCCTGCGAAAATGTCCAGCGGGCTCTCTCCCAAACGCCAATTTGTAGGGTCGCGCCATCCAGCCCCTCGCTTGGCTTCTTGGTCTCGATCGAAATGGCGATAGGCTGCTCACGCATGCACATAAAATCGGTGTGGTTGATGACCATCTTGCGCAGGGAGTCGATGGCCTCACGAGCCGGAGCGTCAGTAGGAGGGGCTGAGGCATAGGCAAAAGTCGGCTCGTTTTGAGGATATCGGCGCCGATGCTGCATACTTGGGAATTAGAGATGCAGTAGAGCTAGGAGAATCAACAGTTGCTGCATGAAAGGATATCAGGGAAGGAAAGGCACTCTTACTAGTCCCAGAACCGCACCAATTCGCCGGTCTCATCCATATCTTCTGGTCGCAGAGCCATCTTGAGCAGCACCTGGTGGACTTCTAAATTCCAGGTGGCTTCGGGGCAGCCTCGCACAGAACATTCAGTAGCATGCTTTATATCACCCTACACCCAGCTCTGGAACACAAGCCCTCGATGCAAACAGCCTCTTGTGTTCCTTGACAGAGCAAACAATTGACCAAATAAAGCGCCCATTGAATGCCTTTATGCTCTATCGCAATGCTCACCAGAATGTTGCAGAGAAACAATGCACCCAGGAAGAGCCTAATCACCAAGATGTCTCCAAGATCTGTGCCGTTAAATTGTCTGATTGGATCGTGCGTTTCTCATGTCATTTAACTCTACAGGGGTCTATAGGGGTCGGAGCGGGCCCCGTTCCGCCTTGTACAGGATCCGCCAGGAGCTCGGAAGGACCCTCTGAGCCCACGAGTAACTGTCGTAGATGTCTCTGACCGGGCCTTCAAAAATTGACACATTGGGACAATGGCGGTAGTCGGGAACGACAACAACAAAGCCCAAGCCCAATGCGAGGGACTTCGAGTATGGCATCGCGGCTGGCTCTAATTGCATCTTGCGCGAAGACCTATATATGCCCTTTCAATCACATAGGCATTACATAATATTCACTCGATGTTATAAATATAAAGTTGTAAGCATAAAGACAATATAGTCATTGTCCTTTGAGATCATTACGACTTAGCAATACTAGCACGGATACAGTCTAAGCAAGTTGAAGCACTCTTATATATAGGCATTAACTTTCCTTCTAATATTTCATCAAAAGTAGGAGCTTCATGATAGTAGCTTCTGTAAGGGTTACAGTAGTACTTTTTTGCTATATTATTTGTTTTAACCGCTTTCATTCTGTGGATGATATCTAGAATTAGCACTCTAATCATCTCCAAAGGACCGTAGTCTTATTTTAGTTAACCATACTCCTCGCCAAACTCTTTGCTCCAGCCGCACTCACAGCTAGAACTGGCCCATCCGTATATAAGGTTGCTTAATTCAGCTCTCATTCAAGTTCTTCGCTCTGACATTTGATCTAGATACGTTAGTGTTACCTTTTAGTCGAGAAAATCCTCTATTAGATCATACAAATAATTCTCCAAGGTATATGCCTACTAATAACTTAGTCATCTATAAGTGCTTCGAATATCTCATCATAGCAAGTTACCATATCGAGACTGCGAGCCATAACAGCGTCCTTATCACAAAATAATAGGGCAGCAGTCATCAGGTATGCCATTTCAACCATGTTCTCGTCCCCTCTAGGCTATAGCCACTGAGCAGAAATAAACCTAAGCGCAATGACCAAATCGTACTTATCTACTATAATTACGACTTCAAGTACTTCTAAAGCAGCCAAACTCTCTGAAACCATCGTGTTTTAGTAATAGAGAATATAGTAGACTAGGCGCATCGCGCTAGGGTTATCCTCTGGTAAGGAGATATCCTGTAGCCAAGATAGAGACCTGCTTCTGTTTCTAGTCTATTTAGGACTTAGTATAGCTTTAAAGATATCAGAGGCGCAGCTTAGGCACGGGGAATAAGCAACGATATGCATCTGCTCGGGGCCAACTCGAAGGACAACATCACCTTGGATGGAGAATTCCACAGCCGGGTTATATCGTCCATTTCTTGCACTTCAAAGACTTGCGCATAGAGTGGACACCGGAAAGTGGTTTTGCCCATAACAGTAAGATAATGCCCTTATATATATAGCTTATATAGTGCAAAATTAGCTAGGCAATTAAAGCAAGGAATATAGGATTAAATTAGTAGACTAGCTGGCATATTCCTCTAACTTAAATCTAATTAAAAATCTATAGAAATTACTTAAAGAGGGCATTTATAAGCTATATCCGCATCTCGCGTTTCTTCTAAAAACAGAGGTATCGCTTTTACAGCTCTAATAAGCTATAATAAAGGTATGGCATAATTTAGAGGAGGAGGTCCTTGAGAAGCTAATTTCATCAATACCAGACTGTATAAAGGCAGTAGTTAACGCAGAGAGATAGTATACTAAATATTAATAGATATTTAGCATTACTACTATAGACCCTAATTAATTACTATCTAATATAAAAATGAATTTACTATTAAATTAGGCGAGAAATCGCGGCTGCGCGCAATAGTATCTAAATTATAACCTTACAGTAGGGCGATTAGATCGTTATTTTTGTCCAGTCACTGTAGTCAAGCCACTGGGTATCCCTGTCATATTTAGCACATAGCTAGGGGGGGCGATAGCCTTGTTCTCTCCTAGGCAGGGGCCCCTTGGGGTCTAAATTACAGTAAGCAGGAAGATTCCTTAGGGCTTTTTAGATACACCTATCCATTTTGGGCGCCCTTTGCAAGGAACGTTCTGTATAGATCTTTTCAGCCATAGTGCAGCAGCGCACACAGCTACCCTACACTAAATATCCACTACCTACTAATTCACCTACTTTTAGCTCTTTCCTGGCTAAAATCACCTAGGCTATATAATAGATTTTATTAGTAAAGGTATATAATAATAGGCCATACTCCTTAGGATAATATATTCAGAGTCATAGATCTCTTAATAAACTTATATATATATACTATAATAAGTTTAATAACTGACTTTTATAAAGAAAGACAAAGAAGTATATATAGAAAGGGTCCCTTTACGCTATATAAAGTATCTAATATCAGTTAGAAACCAGCAGGCTTTAAAATCATCTAGTCTATACTCTTTAATTATTATTTAGATAATAATAGGAATTATATAAGTAGCATCCTTTAATCTTACCAGTAATATCAGGAGGCTGTGTTAATCGGGCTGAGATCTAGTATAGGAGTAAAACCGATAAGGCTATAAGAATTAATAAAATGACTAGATAAGATTGGGCTGGATGTAGATGTACTAGAAATAGAGTGAAGTATCTAAAATTCAAGCCTATGCTAGTAATAGAGCTTAGGAATGGCTCCGGCACTATATGACACCGTCTATCCTGGATATCACAACATCCCCTGACCTTTTCCTACACTGTTCATTCTCAGATTCTTACTGATACTTAGGGCGAGAAACCGCGTTGAATGACATGACATAGTTGGAGCTATTGCGGTATGCGCGCCAATGGTATATGTATGCAGGCAATATGACTGGGTGTGACACCACTCTTGCAATGCAAAGCGAAGCTAATTTCGATTGAGTTCTCGGTTATTAGAGGCCCTTCGCGCACTTAGCTTGATCCGCGTTTTCTATACTTTCATCCTACGCCTCTTGGCCACAAAGCACAGCAGGAATCTTATTCCAGGTTTCAACAACCGACCCCATGAAGACTTCCCCGCTTTCAGTTATGCTGAGAAGGTTTAATTGAGTGGTGAAATGCACCACGCATTTGCCGATGGTCCACGAAGTATCTGGAGGGAGCGGTCAGTCAGAATAGCGGCCTATGCCGGGCTGCTTCACCAGCGCACACTGGGACACCATCGGGCACCAAAATGCATTGCACAAGTCGACATCATTTGAAACGGGAGCCGCCATGGTTGGGTTTCGAGGCTCCTAACCGATCCTACAAGCACACCCTGAAATCACTTTACGATTTCCTTAGTAATACAAGCGACAAGCCCACCTGGGCTCCACGAATATCTCTCGCCCACAAACTGGCAATATCGCTCTTCGATTTATATACCGCTGGGCTCTCCATAATGAAGTATCTAGCAACAAGATCCTGCTTTGTCATGAGCAAACGTACGGCAAAGAGGTCCCTCATCTGTCTGGTGCTTAGTTCATTCAGCCGCACTGCCACCCAATGCGTCCAAACGCGTCCAAACTGTATCTGACCGATAGCCAATCGATGCTACGCTGGGCGCCACAGATATCATGGACTCAGAGAGTTTCGCCAGATCTGACCAACTCTAAGGATTGAGGAAGCTGTAGATCTACTGCTGCTTTTCGCTATAGGGCTGACTCAGGCTGCACGCGAATTTGGACTGGTAAAATCATCGCAGGGCTACCCGTGAGGGAGGAACGCTTACCGTCAAGGCAGCAATCGAGGGTGCGGTAGCCAATGGCAAGCCCCTAACCGCGAGGCCGGCGGTAGCCTGCACAGACTACCAACAGCCTCGACAAGGGTCCAAGTCGTGCCATTGGTCGAGAGGCCAGGTGGGTCCACGACAGGGGGCTTAGACAACCATTCCTAGACTACCAAATCTCCCAAGACCGAACTTTTTGCATTCCTCAGCTACCCCCTTTAATCCATCATCTGGATCTGTTCCCAAAAAAAGGAAGTGGTTCTACTATACTACTACTACAGCAACGCCTTCTAGACCAGCTCACTCGATTTCAGGTAGCCATCGGCTCTAGTGCGTGCAGAATTGGCTAACCCTAACACAAACCCTAAGGGTTAGGTAGAGTGTGAAGGCAAGGCTGGGCTTACGACAAAAGGCCCAGGGGCCAACGAGCAGGTATGAAGGGGGCAAGGAAGAAGGAGCAGAAGGAGATGATGGCGATAGGGGGGGGGCGGATATAGCAATGCGGGGTCTCATGATTGGCTACGTTACCACGAGAGCAGCCAGGCCCTGATATGTCGATTACACGGCTATGCAGTGACAAAACTCAAGAGTCATCTCCAGGCCCAGCACGCCGATCTAAGCAGCGACGCTCGGAAGGCTATCTTGGCTGCGTATGCCGGTCTACAACTGAAGCGGCCGCCAAATAACGACTTTCGCCACGGACCATCCAACCCAAGGCCGCCCATCGAGGGCCTGCCTGTACGCCATGGGTTCGTCTGCGACCTCTGCGAGTTCCTCACCCTCAGCTGGAAGTGTCTCAGGGTGCATAGGAACAGGGAACACGGGGAAAAGAGAACCAAGGGTGACGCGAAGCCTCAGCCCAGCGCCAGGCTGCAGACATTTTTTACCCGACCTATGTCGGCCATCCATTACTTCTGCGTCACTGCCGGAGGGGAGGGTGAAGAGGAAGAGGAAGAGAAAGAGGCAGCGGCCACTCCGGGAGGAAGCCGGGAGCACTCTAAGATAATTGCCAGTATCAAGGAACAGTGGGCGCACGACCAGAGCCAGCAAGAAGAGATACAGAAGGTTCTCGCCGACGGAGCCGCGAAGCACGAGATCACGAACTGGCTGAAGCGCTCTGGCTGGACCGCACACTTCGTGGGACGGGATCTCAGCGAGATATATCTCAGCAGTCGAATGCCGGGCCCGGAAGACGAACTACGCCGGCTAGTTGCCGCCACCGACCGGATGTTCTTCGACCGCTGCATAGGCGGACTCCAGAGCATGCCTCTCATGACGCGCCTGCTGCTGGCCAGCCCTCACCCGGAGGACGCCCATAGCCGGCCGTTCGGTCCGCTACAGGAGAAGACCAGCATGAATCGATACCTCGCGTTCTGGAAGCGGTTCCTGTGCTACTGTCTCAACGCCCTTCCGCTGGACGTTGACACGCTGCGGGAGAAGCACGGCTTTACCTTCACCGCCGGCCAGAGAAGCAGCCTCGAGCGACTGTGGGAGCATCTGCAGGACGGCCTGCATCTCAACGGGAACGGATCCATGATGATGACGCGGGACGCCGCCGTCATGTTCAGGTCCGATCTTCAGCCACTTAAGCAAGCGTGATATTGATTCATTTATCCGCACTTGCAGCAATGCGTACTGTTATGAGCAAAAACAGCTTCCTTTGATCAATATGTGTTTTGAACAAAAGCGCCTCATAACTATAGTATAGAAGTTGGTCCACTCTAGCCATGCGTCTATGATTAGCTAACAACAGCGAATGCGGCCTCATAATTTCTGATTTGACGGCGTGCGCAAAATTTCTTAGTATATATCGTCCATTTCTTGCACCTCAAAGACTTGCGCATAGAGTGGACACCGGAAGATGGTTTTGCTCATAACAGTACAAGTTTAATGATTGTCTGTATGACAGCCTCTGTTCACAGGTGCCTATCTGCAGTTTTGCTATGTCGGACTGGTCGCCGCGCTTCGTCTCGATGGGCAGTGCAGAAATTGGCCAGGGTCGGTCTGGTTGATGGACAGCCCGGGGCGGTTATAGCAGAGCATGTTGACGGCGAGCGCACAACGACGCAGAAGTCGACCATCTTGGACGCGCGGCGCTCTGCAGCTTGTAGGCCGACAGGATCTGGGCCGAGGGGCAGTAGCGAAAGTCGACTAGTCGTTGTTCCAGGAGGCCTCGGGCTCCCTGTCGGTTTCGCACTCGCCGGCTCGATTCACTAGGCTCTGGACCCAGTCGAATGACGGCAGGTGAGATGTGATCAAGACACCAAGGCCAGCGCGGACCCTTCGGAAGACCTCGACGCGCCAAAAGCCAATGAAGGGCTTTACACGGCGGTCTGTGCCGCTGTAGCCGGGAGGATCTGAAGCCAAGATGTGATATAGTAGTACCTGTCGGTCTAGGCCGGATAGACCTCTAGGTGCGTGATTACGGCCAATCACTGCCATTATCAGTCTTCGTCCCAACAAGGTGGACGGTTCAAAAGATAATGGTGAAACGCCGAGACTTGCCCGCTCCTAGTCGAAGCCATGGATCCTCCATGCAGCTACGGCTGAAATTACCTGGCACAGACGCAGGTGGACTGTGGCTGGAACGACCTCTTCTGAAGACTGCCCTGTCTAGCTGCCGCATGGTTAATCCGGGTCTGTGAATGGCTAGATATCGAACTCCGTCTGATCAGAATTCTCTCTAGCATGACGGCCAGAACCATCCCTGAGTACCTTGCTGTCTATCAAGCAGGCAATATGGTAGCCTATGCCAGCAGTATTCACGCTATCCGTAGGGGCGCCGCTGCCGCTTCGCTTTCCTAGGATCTGGACTCGCAGTAATGTCTGGTCCGCTTCTATCTGTTCGTGCATGCGGGCCCAAACCGGCCAGGTTTCCGACCTGTCGGGCAGGGTTATACAGGCAACGATGCACAGCCGGTTGCACATAAACCCTAAGATTGTGCTAATCTCGCGCTACGAGAACTCAGGTGACTTTACGGAGGTCGTGGCGTAGCCCCCCCCCCACACCATGCCGGGCTCATCGAGCGCATTGGGATCTTGCTCTCGCGAACGAATTAGATGTACACCTGCTCAAGGGCAGCCCGCTCGGTGCCAACAGTATCCAGGCCCACTTCCATGGCATCGCTGTCGGTGTCGCCGGGGCCAAACGTGTGATTGCATGAAGAGGGCCCACTGCACGTACGTCGTAGGAAGAGGCATGACTTAGCAGTTGGCTACCATCACATGGACTAAAGAGAGTGTCATCAAGTCAGGTATCTTCAGGGTGATCCTTCGCATCACGGCGCTTAGCATGTCTCTATTTATTCTGGCTTTATGGCTGAATCTTTGCCTGTGCTCCCCTTTCGCGAGACATACGTATACCAGCTTTTCGAAATGGATTACCCTGGGTGGCAACAACTGCAGACACAGCGCAGTGTCATTCAGAGGTCTTGATGAGGCGGAGTAAACCTACCTTAGAGCGCCTTCACGAAAATATAGCCCCAAGCGCAGCGCATCGCAACCATGGAGCTCAGGGTCGTTAATCACCGGGGGAGCCACTTGCACTCCGCCTCCGCCTAATGAAAATGCTTGCGATGTGCCGCGCCAACATCTCGGACCGGGCCACGACAATACTCCCATTCACATTATATCGCAAGTCTGCAGGGGCAGGCCTTCGTCGCCCACTCGCATGACTGCTCCCTGATTGCTGACTCCAAAGCTCGTAAGCCCACTGGTCAATATTTCGTTTGCACATCCGACCAGACGAAGCTCTTGCGGCCGACCATGTGCACTGTAATCGGTAGGAAGCGACCCTTCGCTGGAGCCCTCCGGCCGCCCCTTCCTAGGATATGCGGCATCACTCTTCGATGGTGGCATGTGAATCGCAGAGGATCGTCTCGATCCTGGACCATGACTTCCGGTACTTCCCGTCTAGCCAGTTCAACCAGGATCCCGCCAAGTGACTCCTTGCACTGAGCTTGTCGACCCTGCAGGGCGGCTAGTCGATCCATGTAGTTGTTTTGGGAATTGAGGCGATGAATGTTGGTTTACAAATACATGGTACTTGCCACGACCACCTCGATGTGGGAGGCGAACGGACGCAGCACGCCGCGTGAATCAGCAATCATAACTCGTTCAACAAATCGCTTTGTGCTGAAGTATATGGTATAGCCCATCGACGTTCGGAAGCCGTAGTCAGCGGCAAGACAGCAGCCAACAGTCTACAGGAACCCACACTCTGACTCTCCGCCCTCGCAATGCTGGACCGGCACCTGCCCTCGAGCCAGCCCATGGCCCGTCAAGGGGGGCGAATGCATCGGCCGCCGCCGTCTCTCGGCGCACCCGGCACGCTGGCTTGGCAGGGCCTTGCGCTTCCCGTGTGATCCATAGCGCAAGTGCCACTGGCGCAACCTCACCCCGGCTGGAGGGACAGTGGCCCTCCAACAAAGCCAGTGCCCCAAGGGTGCCGCCAACGAGAAAGGCTCTGTCCAAGCGAATGGTCCCGAAGTCGGGCCAACTTCGCCTGCATCGCCATTCACGTCTCGTTCCCTGTGACGAGGGTTAAATGAACTAACCCATGGTCAACGAGGAGGTCCTGGGTACCTGAAATCCGCGCTACATGTTACTCCGGGGTCACGAGGTATGCAATAAATAAATTGGTGAGGGACGGGTCCTTTCGTCTCGCTGGGTGGGTTGCATTGGCTCGTATCGGATCGACTGCGCCCAGATGATGAGGTTTGAATCGTTCGTTAAAGTATAAATAGCTTCTTACATCTCATGGATCCCAAAATAGTCAGCTGCACAGCCTTTGCATTCATCCTTAATGCCTTTTGCTTGTTTTTCCCATTGACTCTGCTCTCGATGCTAGGTTCTGATGGTAGACTGGTTACAGCCTCCACCCGTGTTATCGAACCATGCCTAGGTCAGTCATAGCCTTCTCACACTGCTCCTGTATACTCACAAGGTAGCCGTGCAGATATTCCACGGTATGCCGCCGTGGCCTGAGTTCCCCTAGGAGATGCCTGTCTTACTTCGGCCATGACAGGATACTCTAAGCACAAGGGCCACGCCACTTGACTTGTCTTCACAGAACTACCCCGATTCTTCAAGCTGATCTCGAATTAAGGCATCCATCTCTATTTTAATAATCTTTCTGGGGCAATCGAGAGCATGTGAAGAGCGCCAACGCTGCACAGTAGATTGCCCCCTAATGAAATCAAGTTATCAGGCTGTGACGCTGGCTACGGTATGTATGTTATTGCATCTTGAATAATAATTTCGGATCGATCATGTCGGTGCGAGAGGCAAAGCAAAGAGGAAGGACAGGAGCAGTTGGTTGGCAACGGCGCGAGTGTTGCGACGCGCCACACGGCCGCAGTAGGCCAGGCCATGACGACCTGTCGTTTTTACACGGCAGCTGCTTTATCAACGGCGGGTCTGGCTCTGGGAAAAGCGCGCTGGGGATCGCCGTTGTCAATGCGAATCCCATTACGGCTTTGTCCCCGTCGCGATGATGACTCACAGAACAAATGCAGAGCTCACATGGCCCTGGGGAAAGCACTGCGTCCTACGCATCGCCTGCCGCTTGCGGACTGGCGATGGCTTGCTGAAATCGCAGGACTTGGTAGACAAGTCGATACAATCGATTGGTGCCGGGAACAACTAACTTGGAGCAACTCAATGGAGAGATTGAAGAGGATCAATCAGGCTCTCCTTCGAACTTCCCACTTCTTACTGTATGTTCTATCACGTCTAGTGATGTTTATCCAGACTGGCTGTGTGGCCTTTAACAGCCACATCCAGTATCACAGCCTCCCAGCTCCCTTGGAGTCAATACTGAACTGCATGAATCGCGATGATAAATGTGTAGGGCCTATGTAGAGAATACCGTTTTCTGCTGCTGTCAACAATGACCCAGGCTCAGCGAATTCTCAAGTTATAATGCCGTCGGTCGGGCCGGTTGCCTCATGGCGTCAACCGAGCCCCCTGCGTCCAATTATCGCTGCTGATGTTTCCCCTGGCTCAACCTACCAATCCGCTTGGATTCAAGCATGCCAGCCACATGGAGCTCGACACACCCCTGACGACTTGTTGAAGAGGCCTAGGCCCTTGAAGCTTCATCCTGGTAAGGAGGCAAACACTGGCCAACCCTGGCTCATCTCCATGTAGGTTGTACGATGTGGCGTTAGATGCTACCAATCGCCGAGGTTCTGGGTAAGTGGTGAGTGTAGAAAATGGGGGCTTGGGGATCAAGAGATTGGCGCGACTTGTTCAAGAATCCACTCCACTGCATTACTCGCCGCACTGGTAGTCGCGAAATCAAGGCGGAACGCGGACTCGATTACGAAATAGGCATAGTATGTAATACACACGAGCATGGATCCATCGTGTCGTGGGTGAATGTTGAGTACTTATTCCATAAACAACCGTTTGCACAATGAGGCCCTCCACCCGAAAGTTGACCTTTTTACTTTCCATTCTCGCCATCCTCCACTCTTCAGCACACACAGCGCACACCAAACTATGGAACACATCACTGAAGAACTACTGAACTGGCTCACCGTCGCATTTGCCTTCTCCCTCATAGCGAACATTTTATTTCCCATCAGGCCACTGGGTGAAGACGACCAAAGAGGCCAGACAGCCGCACCACTGGCATCTCGGCATCCCATTCGCTGTCTAGTGATCATTAGAGTTGCGTGCGCTTTGTCAGTGGGGATTATCATCACTTTCATGGCTCTATTGCGCGTTTATGGCGACGCCTGGTTTCTGCCTTTGACCTCCGCAATCATTGTTTCCAGCATGGTCCAAGACGTAAGCGCCCTGAAAATCACCTCAGAGAGATGCTAACAGTTTCAGACAATACTTGCAAAGATCTTCTGGTCCCCAGCTCTTAATTTCTTCAGAATCTGGACGTTTGAGACCGTCTTTCTGATTACAGGTGTGGTTTTTGCTGCTGGAACCATGTTTGACAACAACCTGCTCCTATCCGCGCCTAGCTTCTTCCGGTGCTATTGGGCATGCTATTGGTGGAGCTATTTGTCAAGCCAGACAAGGGTGAGACGTCAGATCAGACTCCAGATCGAGTTTCTGGCTTGCGCGTGCGCTATTGTCATACCTTTCGGCCCAGGGAAGTCTATGGGCCGCGAGATGCAGCACCTCGTTTATTGCATTATATTTAGCGCTCATGACCTTTTTGTCTCTCTAATGTTGGTATGGAGAGTAGTGGAGTCCGGCATTCTCAGGCGTTTAGCCGATGCGCTGTCTGGGCGAAGGCTTTCAGGGTCAAGTGAGTTGGAACTAGGCAGGCGAGACGATGGAACGGCAGGGCGTATGGCTTGATTTGGAAAAATCGAGTATGGAAAATATTTTTCTTGGGGTATCACAATTTATGGAAGATAGGAAAAATCGTGTATATTCTATCGGTAGCAGGTTTTTTTTGTTGATGATGCGCTTGGGAACCTTTTAGGAAATCATGGCCCTGTTGGTCGATACGTTCGAGTTCTGCATTGGGGCGGCTGCAACGGCAGGCGGCGGATCGTGAAACTTGTGAGATAATGCAAGCAGCAGCACGCGGTGTGGAACATCGCATCCCGCACTTAGTTCGACTCGTTCGCCGCATCCAGCTCGACTAAATACTGCTGGCATAGCACAGTGCACTCATGGCCTGTCCCCAACACAGCATCCATTTTAGGCAACAGCCTTCTCAATTTGTTGCGCGCCAACTCTTGATGTCCTTGCTCCAGCCAAATGACCGCCAGTGTGAATTGGTCCGAAAGCATAAACGGGTGATCTTCCCCGTCCTCGCTTTTCTGAATGGCCTCTATCGTGAGACTGGCTGCCTTCTCAAGACTGGCACATCTGTCATTTTGCCGGGCTAGACTCAAATAGGTCTTCCCAAGGTTGGCCATAGAGTCGAGAGTCTGGGGATGGCTCTCGCCAAGTGCCTCTTTTCTGGCATCCAATACCTGATGGCCCAGTTGTGCGGCCCGCTCCAGCTGTCCGGTGGTGTGCAGAAGCTCAGATACGTAGGAGCCTAGGGTCAGAAGAGAGTACCGATGCTTGGAAAGAGGTGCGTATCTGTTCAGCACCTCCCCTGTGAGCCGTATGGTTTCCTCAGCCCTACCCAAGTGCCAGTATGTAAGAGCCAGACGGACCATACTGGATACCGTTTCAATGTGGTCTGAGCCAAGCTGATCGATCTGAAGTTCGAGTATCCTCACATTCATACCCTCTTCTTCTGCGAACCGCTTCTGGCTGTGATACACCGAAGCCAGCGTAGTCAGCATGGCAATGGTGTCGGGATGCTTTTCCCCCAGGGCGTGCTCCATCATGATTAGAGCAGGCTCTCCGTATCCTAGAGACTTTTCATTTTGGCCCTGAAGGTGGTATATGTGGGCGAGCTCGGATCTGGACTTGATCGAAAGCATATGATCCTTTCCCAACGCGCTCGTCGCGGTCTCCATGACATAGAGTCCTAGTTGTTCTGCTTCCATATAACGGCCCTGGTGATAGCATAATCGAGCAAGACGGCTCATGCATGCAAGTGTCGTAGGATGGCTCTCGCCGTAAGTCCGTGTTTGATTTTCCATCAAGCTCGCCAAGAGCTCTTCTGACTCTCCATGTTGGCCTGTGTTTATCAGTGCTTCGGCCAACACTTCTGTGCTCGCCAGAGTGAGGATGTGGTCTGTTCCTAGCTCTGAACTCATGATTGATGCCACTGCACGCATGATCTGCAGCGCCTCCGTGAGCTTGTTCCGACTAGCGTATATGGTGGCGAGATCCGCTATTGACAAGAGTGTATCCTGGTGCCTCTGGCCAAGAATTTGTCTCCTCATGGCGATGGCTTGAGTGACGAGAGGAGTTGCGTCTTCGAACCGACGCTGATCCATGAAAGCCCGAGCTAATTCTGACATGGCAGCGGGCAATCCTGGGTGGTTATCGGGCAGCACAGCTTTGCTCTGCTCCAGAACCTCAGCTGCTACGCATTCGGCCTTGCCAGGAAAGCCCTGGAAACGATAGGTTGAAGCCAAGCCCGCTTTGCAAGCCATCGTCATGGGGTCGTTTTCTCCCAAAGATTCCTTCATCCGTTCGAGAGCTTTTGTTTGCACTGACTCTGCCTCCGCATACTGGCCCAAGTTCTGAAAGATTATCGCTTGATTGGCCAGGGACTCGAAGGTCTCTGGATGATCTTGGCCTAGCATCTCGCCTCTCAATTCTAAAGCTCGTGCCCCCAACTCTTCGGCGTGGTTTACATCCCCGATGTTGTTCAAGGCCACCGACAGACCCGCCATGCACGCCATTGTGGAAGGGTGCCTCTCTCCCACAATACTCTGCATGATACCCAGAGCGAGCGTCCAAATCGTTTTCTCATCGTGGCAATGGTCAAGTTTTAGTGACAATGCGGACACAACAGCATGTCTCTCGCTGGGGCTGAGGTGTGTCATGAGGGCTAATATAGTGGCCATGCCTGGTCTCTGATCTGCTCCAGGACAGCGCAAGCGTGAACCCAAAGAGCTTCGATGTCACAATATAGACTGACTGCACTGCATCTTGGTGATTTAGAGAAATTACGGGCTGAGGTTAAAATATTTCCAGGATCTATGTACATCATCAGTGAGGCTAAATTGACGGTGTGAATGGGATCAAAATCTTGTCACGGTCGTGTGAGCCGCCGCAAAGTCTGTTTGACTGTCTGATTTTGCCAGAAGCGGTTTCTGGCCATGTTCTCCCGTTCTCGACTAACATCGTACAGCACACAGTCAACGGCCAAAACAGGATGTCCGAGGACGGCATCGCTGAAGGAGCTGCCACCCTGCGAAGGTCCCAAGCTGAAACGATTCCAGTACCACGCCTCGCCCATTGAATGGCTAGAGAGGCTCGACGAGGAACGCGAGGTATCGGATAGCGATGTTCAAGGATACGTGTTTCGTGCGAGAATCAAATCGCGGGAGTATGCGATCAAGGTGGTGAGCAGCCAGACGGCGAGTCGAAAAACGTCCCCCAATAGCTGATCGGGCTCGGCATCTAGTTCAGATTCTACGACCCAATGCGCGAGGAGTTTTTCTGGGGCCCTCTGATGAAGACCCCCAATGGAAAACGGCCGTCTCCGGTCGAAGCAGCCTACTATACTGACCCATTCTTCAACGAATGTCGAGCCTACGGCAGGATCCACGAAAGCGAGAAAAAGGGCGGATTCAAGACCGGTGTGGCAATCACAGTGGCCTGCCATGGGTTCATCCTTCTCGGGGAGCGAGACCAAAAGATACTAGAACAGGAGAAAGGGGTTGATTTGGGCCTCGACGAGGTTGACATCAACATCCAGACGGAGATCAAGGGCGGGTGTCTTGTGAGGGCCATAATCAAGGACGTTGCGCCAGATGACCCAGACGTGACGCATGCGACGGCGGGCCGCATCCTGCGCGGCCTGAGATCCCTGAAGAAGATGAAGGTGTACAACCGCGACATTCGAGCGGACAACTTCTGCGGCGGCAAGGTCGTGGACTTTGGCTCGGCATACACGGAGCCGCACAGGCTGATGGACGGCATGACGCCGAGGTTCGCAGAGGGCGTGAGGCACTCCGATCTCGTCCGGTTTGATAATATGGCCGAGGGCGAGGGGATCGAGGGGAGGAGAGCAATGCCGAATGACGAATACATTGAGCGCTTACGCGCCAAGACGGAACGGTAAAGCTATCCGCGTTCACTAGTCAATCCGGCGGCGCCTTGCCGCTGTACGCCGCGCACGGGGCTAATACACCATACCTCGATCCGATGACGGTACAGACGGGAAGTGTACGATGCTATTCGTCACCGAGTACTGTACAAGCCACCTCACAAGTTGACGGCTCCGCACCTTCGTTGTGGTCTCCGCGCTATGGACGTCCATGCCGAAGTCATTAACTGAAAGACGATCCCAACATCTGCATACTGAGAGAATATAGTTCAAATGATCACTTTTGTCGCTTCTGTTCAAGAAGGAAAATGCAATTACGTCAAGCGTAGATGTCATAACCAACATCTCAGCCACAATGCTAGTCCAGAAAGAGTCACAACTCGCATTTGACAGGCGCAGCAACTGGCGGCCTTCGCCACAGGCAAAAACATCCGCCTCATACCTTCCTGACGCCCATTTCCTCTTTCTATTTTGTCCATTGATGTTCATAGGTCCGAGAGGTTGACGGCATCGCCGAGTCCGGCTGGGCCTCGTCCGCGAGGGTTCCGTCATCCTGACCCACGGCACCTCCCACTCCGTCGTCGGCATCCTCTAGCGAGCCGTCCAGGGCGCTGGCGCCGCAAAGTTCAATGTCATGGAGACGCGAGTCGAAGAAACCGACCGCGTCGTCCGCGAGCTGCGCGACAAGGCCATCCCCATCGCAGAGAACTCCGAGGCCAGCGTCGCCTACGTCCTCGTCCTGGGTTGGCAAGCCTCGGGAGCGTGCCCGGATTGGAGAACGTACAAAACCTTTCCACCGGTGAACCCCATATGGAGTGGAGTGTCGCGGCTTCCGATCTGTTGCCGGGATGCTCCGCAACACGTCCTCATACTCCACGGCCCATGTATGAGATGCTCAGCAGCATCATGTCAGTCTTGACAGGGTTGGATTGTGACAATCGAGTTTAAGAGTAGCGTGATCACCGAAAAGACACAACAAACACACCCGAATGCAACCTGGGGTGTAGCTAGAGAGGATGAAACAAAATACGAGCTCGGGCTCCTACTGCTGCTAGCGGGGGACCAATAGTACGGTCTGACTACCATGGCACTGTCTCCAATGGAGTTGCCCGCATACCACACCCTTAGCCCAATGACCCTTGCCCCGGAGTGCCGGAGTTGCTTGGGTGGCGATTTGGAGACCCAGATCCTAGTACCTCCGCCGGAACGTGGGATAATCGCAAATGAAAACCCCTACCGACTCGCACATTTGTCCACCGGTTCGCGTCACTCTGCCAGCTTAGTGCAGGCTAAGAATTTGCATTCCTCCCAGGCTGGATACTCGGCCCATTGGAGCGACGACTTTTCGCATTTGCGTGCTCGTCGTCCATTGCATGGGAAGCCTTTCCGAGGGCCTCCTCATGCCCCCAACCTTCCCGTACACCAAAGATGTCAAGATGAGGTTTATGCCAACAAACGAGTGTTTTGCCTCTCATAAATGCAAAAGTATGGTTGCGTGGTGTGTCAATGAAGGCATAGCTGTCTGGATGCCTCCTGTCCTTTCATGCCCCAAGCCCTCCTGGCCGTCTCCACCTCCCATCCTGGCGCCCAAGAACCTGGACACCAGAGCTCAGGGGCATGCACTGGTCACACATAACAACCCCAATTCCCAATCAACATCACAGAGTCTGCCTCCCTTCCTTTCTACCTTTCAGAAATTCACCCCGCTCCCCATCATTATATCTCAGTTCACTGATCCACAACTGAGTGATACATTCGATAGTTGATAGCTTGGGGCAACGTCCTACGACCTAAGTCGAGCCTTGTGAGACCCCCTTGGCCCTCTAAGCGCCCTCCTTTTGATTATCAATCCGGGGGCCCATCTTCGGCTAGAGGCAGTTGAGCTAACATTCAATCTTGCAGACTGTTCAATCCTGTTGCGGCGAGTTTGCAACTTCGTCTCGACAATCTGGACGGCTACGAAGCAGCTTCCATCCCAACCGTCAACCATGGCCAATGCTTGCGCACACTCTTTCCAAATGATCAAGTCAGATAGCACGTTGATCCAGTGGATTTGTCAATACTGCCGGTCCGGCCCTCACTGGATGATTTTTTAATGCGCATATTGCAAACTTCAAGTGTGCAGGGCGTGTACATAACTGTTGGCCACAGAGCAGGGGGCGCATTGTGGTAATTTCAGCTTGGAAAGAGTCAAAAGTAGAAGAATTAGCGGCTAGTTGGACATAGCACTCAAACTGCCAACATGAGGCTTCGTCGGGCAACACGCCCCTATCTGCTTCCCACCTTATCGAATATTGTATCGAGTAATAATTTTCATAGCGAGATGGCTCAACGGCATGTCTATGAAGGCGGTAGGCAGTACAATGGTGAAGCAGATTAAGACCAAGGTCAGATCCTTGAGTTGGACGCCTTTGGTCATGCTGCTGGCGCACCCATCCTGGATCAGTTCAAGGGGCTGCATAACACAAAGGAACCGTGCCGGGAAATTGACGACGGGGTCCGCTCCCCCATGCCGCAGACTGTAATGAAGCTTGGCTGGCTGTTGGCGGCGCCGTCGGTGATGATGTGTCACTGTTGGCTCGAAGCCAGGCTCTGCTTGGCAGGCGTGACACAATGCCATGCACGCACCGCTCAGGAGCTGATCTGTTGGATAAATGAGACGATGACGAGCAAGAGCAATGGCACGATGTGACTCCGCCAAGGACCGCAGGCAAAATGCTTCAATAGCTCCTGTGGTGCTGTCCTCTGCAAGAAAAGGATGCACGCGATGCTCGAATGGGTTACGTTGGTGGTCTGGCCGGAGGCCGTGGTGGAGTGAGCACAGAGCCGAATGCAGGGGCGTGGTCAGCCATGGTTGGGGCGCATCCAGTGTGACAGCTCAGGGTCTAGAAAGAGAGAGAAGTCGAAAGCATGGGTGAAGCGCAACAAGACGCGTGATATCACAGTGGCCAGGCGCTAGTGGATTTTGGTTTTCAACACTGGGGTGGCTAGATGGGAGGCAATAACGCCTGCCTCCAGTACGACCCAGCAGGGTTTGTTGGCTGGAGGATTGGCTTCAGGGATGAGCAACAACCTGAACTTCCTGAAGCATGTGTGCTCCTGCGAGCACCACTATCCTACTCTTTTACCCTGAGTCCCTGGAGTGGCTGCAAGTACCGCGCTAAAGGTCCAGCCCACAGGGGATGTGACGCCAGCAATGGGGCTCGGGGATCGGCTCCGGTAGGTACTAATCATGCATCTCATATCTCAACGACTCGAGGCCCACTCAGACAGCGTTGTCCACGCGTTGAGCAAGTCTGAGGTTGTGCTTGCCGTTGAACAATTCTGGTTGGATCGCTCGGTCCGGACTCCATTGATGTCGCACATGGCCTTGAGTAGTTGGTCCGTAGTCCGCCGCGCCTCCAAACCCAAACTTGTTCGCCGCCGAATACGACACACGCCGAACCCCACGGCGACTGAATAGACCTGGTGTAATGGAAGCCACAACCGCCATATCGGTGTCGCTATCCGCTTTCATTACTCAGAGTGCCTTACCTTTGTCACTGCTCAATTGCCAAGACCGAGTCCCCCAAGACTCTACGGGGCCTGTATCTGCTGTTGTCCCCATACAGCACAGCCACAGCCGTGCAAAGCCGGCCGCAGCGCCCTATGGCACGGGACTTGTAACACATACAACAGAGGCTAGTATCCTGTCGTGTCCTGAGCCGGAGGGGCGGTCACGTAGTTTGTAGGGGGCAAGACTTGATTGACCACATGGGAGAGCCGACTTCCGACGGGATGGCAGCAACCCGCTCACTGAGGCCACCATGAACTACCAGCTCGTCCACGTGGAGGCCTATATCGTGTACGTCGACATGGTGCTGCTCAACGAGGTCGCCTACAAGTTGACCACGGACACGATTGTTGCCCTCGTCGAGTACCACAAGAATATCCACTGTGTCGACGCCGAGGCTACGACTGGCCCGACAAGGGCCGGCAGTGCAAGAAGCTGCACGATGACTTCGTCCAGGACATCAACAAGTTTGTGTTTCGCACTCACGTCTCTGCGCTTGAGGGCCTCGAGGAAGAGGGCGCCGGAGAGCTGCTTTGTGGCAAGAGCGACGAGGTCAAGATCAGCATTGCCGCCCTCATGAAGCCTCTTCTACTGCCCCCTCCCCGCGTCTTCGAGGTCGTCCACCAGCACACGCTGCTGCCCAGATCCTACACCGGCAACATGTTGTTTCCGGGCACCGCCCCGGCTAGCCTCCCTGCCGCCGATGCGTGGAGAGTTCTGCCCTCAAGCCCGAGCGTGAAGTCCACCTCGCCCGAGTCCCACACAAGCTCTGTCTGGGCACCCCTGGGAATCCGCGACGTCCAGCTCTCGTCAACTCCTGCCTTCACCCAGCCTCAGTTTCCGCCGGCTTCCTCATCAGCTCGCCGGAGGCAGTGGCGCCCACTAAAGACGGGTCTAGCAGCGAAGGTATGATTGATTAGAGAAGGTCGAAAGGATGGAGGGGCTCCATAATGAGAGAGGTCTTTAAAGATCAAAATAATTGTTGTCTTCTTGTGACTATCATGGGCCGGATGGGCGTTTTATACACCAGGAGGCAGGGGTTCATCTTAGTTGGGACGAGTACATCTCGGAGGCCTCGAATCCCACAGTCCGCCCAGCTGAGAACGATTACCCACCTTGATGAATCTTGCGGAATTATCCCTCGCTACATTTACAGGCATCATAGCGCCGTCCCACGCCATACCATTTCGAAGCCAGGTTGACCCCGGCTTGACTGATTTTACAGGCCGCCGGCATTGCAACTCTTAAATCGTGACTCGGCTAGGCAGTTGCTGAGGGCCCCGCCGCATTGATTATGTTGGTCGCTACCCATACAACCCACACCGTATCACCGTCAGCCCAGTGTGTCGGTCCATTTGGCCAGAGTGGCCTGGACTGTGCCCTGAGCCCTGAGAATGGCCTAACATTCGGCTTGAATCCGGTGCAACCATGGCCTGAGTTCTTGCAGGTGGAGCACGGCAGCCCAAGGCCCGTATGCGGTGTACACTTTGACTTGACTGCATTCAGGACCATGTCATCATCCAGTCTTCGGGCCATGTCACTGCCTAGGAGTAGTGGCGTACGATGCAACCATCCCCTCCGGGCTACACCCTGTGTGGTTGGTTGAAAGAAGGGACCGTATATTAGCATGACAAATGCACATCTCTAGTCGGCTCAGAACGACACCTGTAGCTGTTATGGTGCATGTGACTAATAATGAATAGGTCATCGGGCTTACCCGTCGAACTGAAGACTCCCACCCTATCGCATATTTGTTTTCGTTTCAATATTTGCTCTGGATACAGCTTCTATAGGACTTTGGAGGCCACAGAGTCACTTTATATACTTTAGCTATAGAAATGCTGGGCAAAACGGGCCACGACTTCAAGTCCCACTGGAGCACCCGCTTGATACATGTACAGAATAGAGGCGGAGACTGAACTCTAAGAAAATAAAAAGTGGCTCGATATACGTTTTTTGTTCATTCGAGAATAATAGGGTCTGATTTCGTGCCAGAGCCACCTTCCAACGCGCGCCCCCCCCTGGCAGCTCTCAGGATCAAAGACGTCACTAGTCGCTTCTTCATAGAATTTGTGGCTCTGACCATTGCGTGAGTTATTTATATTCCTTATGGCGGTGAGATAACTGACCTGAAACGACGCTTCCGCCTTTCGAGTAAGGGCTTGGTGTTCAAGTATCTAGTTTCGAATCTTCTCGCCTGGGCCGGAAGAGATGATTCGGGGTATTCCTGCCGCTTAAGTTCCCATTTATCCCAGGCCCAGGCTTTCCAAGCAGCTGATGCACGGTCCTCTCCTGGAAAAATCCGTTCCGCGACCTGTTGGAGTCCATCAAGGGCTCCCGTCCAGTCGGTCCGATCCAATACTTCTCTAGCAAAGTAGCAGAGTATATCAAACTCGTCAACATCGCCCAACCGTTCTTCTCGGATCATCTTCTTCGCCCGAGTAACTTGTGTTGACCAGTCGCGGGGCCATAGTCGTTCAAGAGATCCAGTGTTGTTTGGCAGAAGAGCGAAAGCAAGATGAAGGTGACGCCGGCGAATCGCTGCGATAAACTGCTTCGTGTTATATCTAGCTCCATATCGTACTAAAAGCATAGCAATGTTGCTGATATCATGCTGGATGCATAGATCAAGAGGTGTAGGAGAGTCTCGGCCGTTGAGGATTTCTTGGCGTGTTTCAGCCTTCATTGTCGATTAAATAAAGTCGGTGACCTTTACCGAGCCGCATTCAACAGCTGAAAATAGCGCCGAGCGATCTGGTGCCGCACCCTTTTTGATGAGTTCGATGGCCAAATCATGGTTCTGCTTGATGAGTGCAGCTTGAAGTGGCGATATAGGGTCGTATTGGGGTGGTTGAAGGTTGAGGGGAGCCTCAATATGCAGAAGGCAGTTTGTTACCCAGCGTCTTTTCATCAATATCGCAGCTGATAGGTCTTGCGCAGTAAAAAAAACATGGAACAGCTCTGCCCACAGGACACCAGAAGCGTCTCCTTCACATATTGCTTGCTGGGCGAACTCACGAACTCGCTTCTCCCAGTACGGGTTCCGAAGCTCCCTTATGCAGATCATCCCTAGGCGGCGGCAAGTGAATGCAAGGTTAACCAAGGTAGGTATCCCATATTCGCAGGCTGAGATACAGATCATGTAAAGGACTTCGGTTGGTAGCCTTTCCATTGGAACGCCGAGGGACACCGAGGGACGCCGCGCGAAGAGGTGGGGAAGCGGCCGAGAACGACGAAGCCGTGGGTAGCAGCGGTTGAGGACGGGCGCGGATGGGCCAAGGGCCAGGCCTATGGCGAAGTCGAATTGGTCAGACGCGCAGTCCACGGTTGAACTGCTTCATTGGTGGGCATGGTATGACGCCTCGTCTCCGGCTATAGGGAGGGTAGGAGAGATTTATACTTGAAGCATCCACGGGCAGGCGGACATAACACCCCTGGTCGACGCTTCCACACTGAAACCCCCGCAAGGCATGGCTGCACCATCCGTAGGAGCCAACATCTCTAGATATACATGTACCAACTAGTCATCTTCTAATCGCAGCCAAGGCATCAAACAGTGGGCCAGTTTTTGCGGCCTTGACTACCCGAAGTCTTATGGGTACTGTAGCGACGTTGTCGCGAGGCAAGTTATAGGATAGCGCCGAAAAAGACCCAGCTGAAGTGACTCAAACCCGGCTCTATTGATTCTTATTAGACCCGTCGGTATTGCAGCAGAAGAGTAAAAGAAAGGAACTCGGCGGAGAGCCAATAGCCTCTCCCAACTCCATCGAAGGAAACATCACGGCAGCAGAGGTGGTTGGACTCCATCATTTGGTAGTACCCAACCCTCCGCCACCGTCTGGTATTTGGCCCGTTCGGCTCATTGTCGTGACGTCGCCTTGACCTACCCATGCTCGCTTTGGCGAGATGGATTCAAGCAAGGTAGACCCCTTATTCGCTGGAATGCAAAATGCCGCCACTAGCCAAGCAAGCAGCCGCCAGAACACGGCCTGGCGTTGACTGATTGGCCTTGAATACGCCGTCCCGAACCCCAGCCCTGGTTGTCGTTCCGGTGTCCTCTACCCCGCTATTTCCTCAAAGCCAGCCGCTGCTTGCATATGAGAGATGGAGGAAATAGTCGTAATTCGATGCCCCACCCGCAATAAAGGAGTGGCTTAGGTCACGTGAATGCCAGCCAGGAAGTGCGATTCAACTGGGGATGGCCTGGTCATCTGCACCAGTCATTGTGTTGCGGGCGGGCGACCTTCTTCTGTGCCCGGACATTCCTGGATGAAGGGTACCTGTTCTGGGCCTCGGAACAACCAATCTGGCCTGCTTGTCTGAAAAACAGACCTTCCACCTTAGGTCGTCATAGATATACGGCCAGTGGATGGATAGACATACATGGTCCAATTTGCCGAAATTATCCTTCTCTTTTTACCATAAGTGGGATGCAGCAACAATAGACTTCTTACGAGTACATGACTTGGCGATGACAATCACCAGGCGTGAATGCTTCGCCTTGAACTTCACGGGTTCTTCAAGCATGAGACGTCCAAACAGAAGCAATGCATCCAACGAATAGGAGGCCTTCCTGGCTACCGGATCCGCAGAGTGCGATTGGACTGTGCACTTGATGCGCCTAGCCATAGAGAGCGGGGCTTCCTGTGTTTGAAATGGCCGCTTATTCCGTTTTGTGCGTCGGTTTGGTCCACCCTGCTTCGAGACTGCGACACCATCCCTAAGTGAATGCCGAGCTTATATTTGCCTAACCACGCCTAGACAATAAGTTTAATTTGTCCGTCCTACGTTCATAACCTTCGCTGCGATCCTCAACTTGTGAGGATGGTGGGTCCTTGGGAGACGGCCAGATCTGACCCGGAGCCCCACTGAACACAAAATCGCCCCTGCTAAGAAATGACCAAAGGAAGGTTCACCCGTTTCGCCTTTAACTGAAATAACAGCTTTCAAGAGGGCCTTTCCATTTAATGCGACTGCTTCACGGTTAGAAAGAATGAGCTCATTCGGTTGTATTCTGCTTGAAGTAAGCCTACCCTGTCGTAGGTCGCGAGCCGCAGACTTTGCTCGAGGTCTGATCATGCAACTGAACACCATGCTCGATGGAGACTGGTTGGGCTTAATAACATTTCACTATCGTGAAACCGAGGATCAGCCTCCCTATGTTGTACCAGGGTATCACATTTCTCTTTTAGCAGATATTCCACAACACTTTGAGGCAGAAGCAGAAGCCATGCATTCTGACGTAAGAGAGGCGATGAAGGTCTTGAAAGATTATTGCCAGTTCCATAACATCTGTCATCGCTTATATATCCCCAGCGAGAATACTTAGGTACTCAATGGACATTTTTACCTTGATGACACACACCACGTCAATTCACCTGGTCCAGGAGGCAGCCGTGGCGGCAGCAGCGAGAACGTCTCTGAGCTTAGCGTATCAGGCGAGGCCCAGTCCAAGCTCAGCCTTATCGACGGACTCGACATGGCCTTGACATCGGCAGATCTCGCCTCTGAAATCAAGGAAGGATACCTTTGCTGTTGATCAGGGTAAGGCCAACATCAGTGCTAAAACAGGCCCACCGGCCGGGTCTGCCTCTCTGCCTCTTTACCCTGCCAAGTTGTTTGGACGCACTCTGTACTAGTAACATGCTGCTTACTTACTGTTATGAGCAAAACCACCTTCCGGTGTCCACTCTATGTGTTAAGTCTTTGAGGTGCAAGAAATGGACGATATATAATAAGAACTTTTGTGCACTCCCTCAAATCAAAAAGTATAAGGCCGCATTCGCTATTATTAGCTAATTACAGCCGAATAGCTAGAGTGGACTAACTTCTATACTATAGTTCTAGGGCGCTTTTGTTCAAAACACATATTGATCAAAGGAAGCTGCTTTTGCTCATCACAGTATTTCCGAACATATTCTCTCGGTATCAGTAGCGTCACCCAGAATGATTCCTTAGCGTAGAGAGTGGAATCTGAAAATAGCCTGCGGCTCACACCACCAGAGGTTGAATTTATTTATAACTATGTATGTGCCGAAATAGACCTGTTGCAATTTACAATAAAAACATCTTGTTACGCCAAGTAAGCCACTTGCAAATGTTTGCATATTGACCGAATTTCTCTAAAAAGCCATATGTGAAGCGGCTGACGGCGAATCGAGTGCTCATCCCGATCACATAACAAATGCACGATGCGTAACTGCTCTGAACTCTTGAGGGCACTATGTCATTGGTGGTTTGGCTTCCCTTCTGCATTATCAGAACGTCGACTTCTGGAGTATATTCAAGATACAGAACAGACCAGTGGGCCAGCTTCCAGCTCGACTGATCTGCCCAGATTTGCAAGGAACTCGATAAGTCCATCTCCACTATGGCATCTCGAGTATGTTAAACTGCCAGGGGATAACCGATGTATCAATGAACTCTCCATCCTGCATGATCCAAGTCCCACAGATAATGTTATAGTCATGCTACACGGCTATGGAGGAGGGTTGGGATTCTACTATCGGAATTTTGTGGATATCTCGACACAAGGCGGATATAACGTATATGCATTGGATCTCCTGGGTATGGGAAGGAGCTCGCGCCCGAGATTTAAAGTGTCGGCGAAGTCTCGCGAGGGCAGAATCGCCGAAGTTGAGAGTTGGTTCATTGAGGCTATCGAGGACTGGCGTATCGAACGTCAGATCGAACGATTCACTCTCCTTGGACACAGCTTCGGTGGATATATTGCGTCCGTGTACGCGATTAAGCATTCGACGCGAGTCAAAAAGCTGATCCTCGCCTCTGCAGTGGGGTTTTCTGATGCTGATCCACGTCAGTGCCCCGGACGGAGATCAGAAAGCACATGTCATGGAGTGGCGATCGCGCAGTCTCTAATGACCCAACAACGAACTGACCTCAGCCGGGTTCCTTGGTGGATGAGACTTACATGGGCACTCAAGATCTCCCCCTTCAGCCTCATTCGATGGTCAGGCCCCTTGGGGTACTTCATCGTATCTGCGTGGGTCAAGCACCAATTCCCGCAACTTCGAGAAGACATACAGGCTCTCAGCGACTATTGCCACGGTATCGCTCGATTACCGGCCAGTGGCGAGCGTGCGCTCACTTTTTTGTTCGCACCTGGCGCTCGAGCTTATGTACCCTTGGCGCTTCGTATACATCCTTTGCTTTCCCAGGTAAGTGTGGTCTTCATATATGGCGAAAAGGACTGGGTGAACTTTAAAGGCGCGCAGGAGCTAGTACTCCAGCAAATAAATCATCAAGGCTCGCAGGCAAAGTTGCTTATCTTGGAGAATATTGGCCATTATGTCAACTTTCACCCTGACTTCAATAGAATTCTAGTACGCGAAATGTCTGATACAGGCAGAGGCTGCGTTTAAGTAGATGATAATGGAATGGTTGCGTTATTCCCTATATCACTGCCCTGACTTAAGAATACTCTTTATTAAGCTAGCTGGGTTTGCTCTACTATGTATGCCTATATGATCAATATCTCCTCTCTCATACTGTTATGAGCAAAAGCAGCTTCCTTTGATCAATATGTGCTTTGAACAAAAGCGCCTCATAACTATAGTATAGAAGTTGGTCCACTCTAGCCATGCGTCTGTGATTAGCTAACAACAGCGAATGCGGCCTCATAATTTCTGATTTGACGGCGTGCGCGAAATTTCTTAGTATATATCGTCCATTTCTTGCACCTCAAAGACTTGCGCATAGAGTGGACACCGGAAGGTGGTTTTGCTCAAAACAGTAACGCAAATAGCAAAATAGGGATCTAACTAGGTTATTCTACTGTTCCCTCGCACTCAAGGGCAGCCAACAAGAGACCTAACAGACCTCGACTAGCAACCAAGGAGTCTGCCTCCCGCTAAGCTCTATGTGGGTTAGCAGCTTTACCCTTCCGAAAATAGATAGATTTTATCCACGAAATTCATAATTAGCTGAATCTTGGCCACGCCTTTTCGAAAACGGCCAAATTTTGGCCGCTAAATTCTAATTAGCTGAAAGACTTGCGTCAACAGCGAGGCCAACAACTTTATCAAACAAATAACCCAACAATAAGAACAAAAGCTTAATAAGATATAGGCAAATATGAATTTCAACACTCTAATATATGCTAATATTCTACGTTGAGAAATTTTAGTATAGATTTGGGGTCTAGTTTGAGTCAAGGAAAGTATGGTAGTCTTTAAATCTGGCATTATAGCAATAGCTCCGCCATGCTCTTTAAGTATAGTAAAAGGAGGGCATTAGGTCGACCAGCCCTTATTATCTGGGCAAGCAGTTCGTCTATATTGCCAAGTAAAAAGGTTTTCAAGGCTTAGCAAGACTTTATAAAACAACATGATGTCGACAATAGAAAAGCATAGTTCTATTATCGCACCATTACTCTAACAACCACGGCTCTGAACCTACCACTAGGCCTTGCCACACTCATAGAGTTTTACTAGCGCATTCTAGACCCAATATCATTACACTAGGTCGCTTGGGAGTGTAAAGCAGGCGAGTCCTTGGCCTTGGTATGACCCTTACTAATATTCCCAATAACAAGTGCCCTACTCTTCCACTGCATCATACCCCTTCTTCTTCAACTACATCGGCTCTATCCTAAACGTCCTCTTGTTGCTGCTGAGAAGCGGGCTCATGGACAAGATCATCGTCATGGAGAAAGGGAGGACGAGTAGCGTGGGGTGCTGGTGGAGCATCGGCTACCCCCTGGGCTTGCTGTTATTGTAGAAGTGTTCTTAACGCCACTCGGCCTTGTGCTGATCGTCAGTTTGGGCGCAGGGTAAACCGTCGGGGCTGTGGAGCATGGCGGAGGGCAGGTATGGGCAACATACGCCGAGGGGCCTCAGGAAGCTGGAGTTGGCGAATGGGTCCTTCGACTTCTTCCTCATATATAGGGGGAGGCGGACCAATGTTTTCATACAAAGGAGGGCTGTCGTACGCGGGGGGCGGCGGGTGGTATGGCTGTTGCTGTTGCTGTTGCTGTTGGTGCTGCTGTTGTTGCTGCTGTTGCTGCTGTTGCTGTTGTTGCTGTTGTTGCTGCTGCTGCGCATGCGCTCGCAGAGCACATCGCAAGGCCCTCTCATCAACAAGGCCATACACGGCCAGTTGGCCAGCGAGTCGGAGGCTGCGACGGAGCATTGTGCGATACCAATGGTGATAGTGAATATTAATTTAATAGCAAATGCGCCTTAAACGAGTTGATTGAAAATAGAATAGAAGTGCAGCATCTCCGATTTCAAAATCGTCAGTCATCTAGTTAAATGGTCCTTCTATCTAAATACTAGCAATGCAACCTACAAGAGTGATCCTGGCAATAGCTACCGACGCAACTCGCGCGACAATGCCCAGCGAATAGACCAATACGTTGAGAAAAAAGAGGAATTCACAGTATAACCTCAGTAATAGTAATGTACTGGCTCTGACTTTATGCGTTTCATATTGCTAATCTTGGACAGGAGTCGCAGGCCGGCTGAACTAATGGATTCGAATATGTCGATTACCGCCACTTTTCCCTAGAGGACTTACTTCTTACAAGAAGAATGACAGACTCTGATGCGGCACTGGCAGCTCGGCTGAATGCCACACATGAATCGGCTCATGTTAGTTCCACGTCTCCCGGATCCGATCGGCACAGGCCCTACCACAACGACGCCTGGATCTCGCAGTAAAATACCTAGCACCATGACAGCGTCACCAGAGCCCCAACAAGGTCCAACTAGTCAGGTCCTGGGATCGAGCAAATACTTACAAGCACAATGGCACCAGTAATTCTGAAACGACAAGCACGGCCAGCGGCACCCAGATCTCATTGATGGAAACGGATTGACAGACGGGACCGACACGGCGGGCGCTCTCCGGGCCAGTGGCACCAAGAATACACCGACACCAGGAAGAGCCATTCGTTGGCGCGAAGCCGGGTATCATATATTATACTGTCGAGTTACGGGCCGGGCAGATCCCCCTCCTCAGTCATCTCCAGTGTCTACCAAGCGCTCTCAATACTGCGCATCTTCCCCAGCCTCGTCCTCGCGCTCTCTACAGCCGACTCCCCATTCTCCAGCTCGTCGGTCGCGCTCTACACCTCCTTCGCCAGCCGAGTCCTTTCGTTGCGCTCCGGCTCCTTGATGTGCTCGTCGAGGAGAGTGCCATTCACAGCCGCCGCCCTGTCAACCAGACGCAGAAACTCCTCGGGCGGGTTCTTGGGGCCAGCGTGTCATTAAGACTAGCAAAGCATATAGTAAGCGGCTGGCCTGCAAAGTAGTCAAGCATACCCGCTGATAAGCATAACACTATCGCCTCTGCAAACTTTGTACTAACCAGTGGCCTAGTAATATTAACAGGCGAGATTGACGAAATGCCTGCACCATGTAGCATAGTTATTGCTTGAATGCACTGGACAGACGCCATAAGTGTGCGAGGAGGCCTGTTGTATGCCATGCCTTACTTACATAATGAAAGAGTTTCTTAGACTCAGCTTGTTTGACGCGAAGGCTGCATGCACCAGGCGAATGGTTTCGTTGGATGCTTCGATGCTCATGTTAGAGAACTATTAGAGCGGCTGTTGGCCAGCATTTGCAATGCCGCTGTCTCGCCTTAGTCACAACAGAGATACAAGAAAGGGCCTCGTGAGCAGGATGATGGCATAGCAACGTAGGAGCTGAGCATGCAGAATCGCCATTTCCTACTAGTCGACGTTTTCGTCAAGCAAGCGGGATGTGCATGGGATGTCGGAAAGCCGCCTGTACCAGCGTTGACAGTCTTCTAGGATCTGCCGCTCCACACTGAGGAATTCAGTGCGCTGTGCCTAAATCTCCTTCAGTATTCTCCCCAGGATGCGGCACACTCCAACGGCCGCGTCGAACCCTTGTTGATCACTCGGCTTCATCGAGTCCGACTCCTGGGAGAATACGGATGGGCCCTGAAAAGAATCTTCGGTGCAGTCGTCTTCGGAAATGTTCATCGGACGGCCAAGGGACGCCGCAATGAATCGATTGAGAACGAACACGCTTCACCAGACATTCTTGCGGAGAGCATATCGCCCCCCTTAAAAACGTGTTTGGAACTCTCTTCAACTTGGTGCAGGCCCAAAGAGACGGCAATTTGCGCTGCCATGCCTGCGGTCTGTCAGCTAGACTTGTTTACGAACAGCAGGAAGTGATCACCTGACCAATATACAGGTGTGCGACGTTGCGTTTGGATGCAGTGAGCATATACACCGACAGTCCACAAGTCGCCGCTCTCAAATGCACTTAGCTGATCTATCAGGTTTCTTGCAGCTGTCGCCAGCCCAACAGACAGAACCAGATAGATCAGGCAAACGTCGGAGGATTGCAAAGTATGCGGGGCAGAATGGCACAGGTCGACACTGCGTCGGAAATCTGGACTTCCAGAAAGCCGCTCGTCTAAAACAGTCAGGAGGCGCAGCGACGGGGAAAGTTGGTGAGCGGCAACATACGTGTGTGAAGAAGGACTGAACCAAAACGTCGGTGACCTCTCTGTCCGGGATGGGAGACGAAAGTCTTGCCGAGAACCTGGCTTCTGTAAGTCTGTGTCGATCGGGATCTTCTGTGAAATCGGACGGGCCGGCCATGGAATCGACGAGCTCGCGAATGCACTAGAGGTAACTCAAGGTGGCAGAGTCACCTACAAACACTAGCCGGTATCAGAAACGCTCCATGAACTCGAGCGGTTCCTCCCTCTAATAGCTGGGTCTCGCAGCTGGGTCTCGCAGCATTCTTGTGCGATCCTGGATTGCCAGGTCACCGTGAGAGCGCAAAATGGGGCGGCCGTTGGCGTTGGCTTCGTTGTTACACACCGGGCTCTAGTTTGGGCGAATCAAATCGATACCACTTGCCAACTTATCCTTGCCGATTTCATGGCTTTCGGTATTTGCGACGTATCGGATTGGTGACCCCTTCTCAGCCGAAAACCCGGGCTGCTCTCGGCCATTGTTATCCGCAGAACTGTAATTGCAGTCTATTCTCCTCTCGGTGCACGTGTTGCGTGGCTCGGTGCCGTCGCACTAAAGAATGAGGAGCTTGAGGTATAGCAGTTTGGGCGGGCAGGGAGTGGCTGTGGAAGTTGAAGCCCGGCGCGATATGCATGGGATGCCGCCATAGTACACGGGGAGGGCGAAAGCAAAGAACAGAAGCAAAATGCACAGCGACCGACGCTGTCTGTCGCGACCCGTGGAGCGCTGGCATGTCGCAGGGCCGGTCCTGCCGACCAACCACGGGGGTGACTCGAGCGCACGCGATGGGAGCGTGAGGGATCAGTTTCTCGCTGACTTGTCTGTCGTTTCGATCGGTGACCCCCCAGGGCATCGTTTTGACTCCTCGCCGCGTACAGTGCCAGGTCCTGTGGTGAAATTTCTGCCCCGTGAGCAGAGATTTGCCATTGCATGGTGCAGAGCAATGAAGCCACGCAATCGGCGAGGATCGGCGAGGGATGAAGGCTTGGGTGCGTGGCAATAGTACCAATAAAACTGCGAGGTACGAGTGTTGAAACGATGACTAGCGTACTGGCTTGGGCCTGGGAGCGGGCTTCGGAACGCCTGTCGTATCGTACGCTCCGCGACCCATTGTAGAGACGCCTGAAGAACCAACCACAGGAATAGATAAGAGGACTGCTTTAGTGAACCAGTCGTTGCCTCGCCTGGGTGCGCATTCTTTTAAGTACCACGAATCTTTGACAAATTTCTTTTTGCTATCTATTCCTTGACCCTTGCCGAGTGTGTGCGCTGGTAAAGGTCGTGGCGCTCCATGGTAATGCCCGTTAGAGCACTCGTCCGTCCCGGGTCCTGAGAACCGGGCCCCTGCGAACACACGCACCGTAGTACAGTACAAGTACACATGGCCTGGAGACTGAAGAAGTACCGCCGAAAACGGCTAGATGGAAATAAAAAGCAACGGGAAATCTTCCCGCCGCCTGGTTTGAAGTTGTCGCGTTTTCTCCTTGGACGGGGAGAGAATAAAGCTACGCGCGTTGACCAACCACCGCCAATGCCGTGTCGCGTCCGTCAGCCTCACTAATGCAAGAGACGATGGGAATGAGATTGGCATGCAGATGGATGGGCATGGGCGTCCGGTGAGGGTGCAGCCCCTCTAAAGGGTGGGGTGGACCTATGGTCTCATTATTATGGACGGCGCTGGTAGCCAATAGACAAGGTGCTTGCACATTTACTTCGCCAGGGACAGGAGACGTCGCGAAGCCAGGCGAACAGGGACTCCTGGCGACAGAGACGGCTCTCTCTCTGTATTGATGTACATGTGCAGACCACCAGCAGCACTTTCCAAAGGCTGGGCGGATCACAGGATAGTTTCTTATTAATATTTTTTATCCATGTTTTGTTTTATTCATCTGTCATGGCCGCCAGCTCCGATGCCCTCTGACATTCACTGAGAAGGCAACCGCCCGGAGGCGACAGCAAGGCGACAGCAAGGCGACCGTTAGGTTCACCTAGACATGCTTCAGGCATCTTAACTGTCACATAAAGAGCGGCCGGTCTTCCCACCGCGAGTTTGGTTGATCTGACCGCCGACAGCCGCAACAGCCGCATCTGGCGACCAAACTCGTCCCATTTCTTCCGAATTTAGACCTAGCGGCAGAAGACTCGCCGTGACGCCGAAGAGCGTCGCAACACTTGACGTGGCCCTCGCAATTCACCATGGGTTTGTCAGGCCAAATCCCATCGTCGACCTGCCATGGCGATGCAGCACAAGGTCCTATGATAACATCTTTCATCAGGTCTATGGCGCCTGGCGCCACGAACGATCGAGCGGCTCGTCGCGGGGGTTTGAGCCCGGTTCCCCCCCAGCTCCCGCCTGAACATATGATACACCAAACCCGTCAGATATCTCATGGTCAGCTAGTTGCCGAAGTCGATGTCATCTATACTGCCTTAGCTAAGGCCGAAATTCAATGCATCGAACTCGATGCTGAACAAGAACTCTGGCCAATCTCCACCGACCGACGAAGGCAGCAAGAATAAAGAGTCCGCAAATTGCTGCACGCTGCGTCGCCGGCACTCCGGAGCCTAAGCTTGTTGTACTCACCGGTAGCGGTACCGGGCTAGGTCTCCTTTGCATTCGACCCAGGATGCTTCGAATCTTCGGACGATCTCCTCCAGCAAACCCATATCGCGTACGACATGTGTACATGAGTCAGCATATACTCAGGCAGTCGGTGGCGCATGACTTCCAGAAACCAGTGTATGCCATGCCACGTACGACTGCCGCTGCGCCGTATGGTGCCCCGTCACGCAAGAAAACGGTTGACTTTTGTGTCTACATCGAACCGAACAACGACCATAGCCCCATACGCCAAACGAGACGAAAGTAGCCAGCTCCCTACCTGACGCGGCGTTCAACTTCAGCGACTTTACCCCCCTTGATCAGCACCCGGTCGCCATCAGCATCGAGACTACCCAACGACTAAGACGAACCTGAGCCCCGGACTCCCAGCGTTCCTCCCTGGAATTATCATCCAAGACCACGACTGGCACCTCACCTTCACGACGCCCCAGGGCCAGCAGACGCTGTTCTGGCACAAGATTCCCATGGGCAGCACCTCCAGTACCAATGGAGTCTATCAAGTTGTCCATGTTTTACATCTCCTGCGTCAATGGTCAATCAACTCGAAAACGCAGCGCTAATCAACTCGAAAACGCAGCGCTAATGCCGAAAGCAGGCAAACTTGCATGTCGGATGGCTCACTGATCTTCCTTTATTCCTTTCGTAAGGGTGCTGGAAGGTACGAGTTGCATTGGAGATGCGAACAGTCTAGACCCCGACACGGTCGCTCGTCTTTTGCCTTGTAGATTTGGAAAGAAGGGCTTGCGACCGCCCGGCTTAGAACGCCATGCTACGCAGGTGGCATATCACTGCAGGCGCCTTGAATGGTACAGGACTTCCAGACCTCTTTGCTTCGAATGAAAGACTAATACTTGAGCTCCAGCATATCGCCCATCTCTTGCACATCGTCCGACAGGTAGCCAACACACACAGCGTCAATGAGTATACCGACAGCCCTACCAAGAAGAGCCTCTCGAAGTTGAGCTGCGGGCCCCTTGGATTGAGCACTCAGTCGGTCCCCTTTAATCACTTCCATATACGGAACATTAAAATGCAAAAATTTTTCAGGGACCTTCGGATCAGCACGAATATCTTCCCCATCTGCGTACCTACGCCGGCGAGTCCGGGTTCTTCTATAAATGGTCCTTCTCCGTTGCATGTTTCGTCAAATCCGGATTGTCTGGGAATTCTCCAGCCAACTCTGCAGAAATAATGGACTATATGAGTTATTATGCAGCCAGTATTTAGTGTACTAGGGAAAGCACTAATGAAGGTGTGGGGATTGTGTGTGTGAGTAGGAGTGTTAAGGTGGTTAATGTAACTAGAATAGGGGATAATATAACTGTTCTACTAACTTAATTAAGGAGGAAAACTGTCGGACTGTGGGAATAGAGCGATCTGAAAACTAATCAATTATTAATATAGAATTAGTAAAGTTTAAAAAATAAATTTAATATATTTATTATATAGCAGCTGGATCATATTAGTAATATATAGTAACTGGACTGGATTGATATCTAGGGCGTTTAGGTTAGTAGCTTAAATAGCTGTCAGCTACCTTACAGCATGTTTCTATAGAGAGCTCTAGTAACTGCTAATATTATTTAAGCTATTAAAACTACTAATAAATTATATATTTTTATTTGTAAATAGGTTTAAAGAAAAAAATAATAATATATTAAAAAATATATATATATTTTATAAAATTAAAGATATTTTTATAATTTATATAAGCTTTAATTTAATAATTACTTTTTTTAAGTATTATTAAACTATTTTAAAAATATTAATTATAATTAAAAACTCTTTATGATAAATAAAGTAATTAAGGTCTATTTTAATAAATATATATAAATAAAATATAATTAAATATATATAAATAAAAAATAATTAAATATAATATTTTATTTTTATTTTATTATTTTATATAAGTTGTTAAACTATTATTTAAAATATTTATTTTACATTTTATTAATTTATTTAAATTAAACATAATAAATATATATTTTTTAAAGATTATATTATATATTATTTTAAACACTTTCTACTTTTTATTTTTTTATCTAAAAGCTATTTTTTATTTTATATAATTAATTATAAATATTATTTTATTATTAAAAACTTAAAAAATAATTACTAAATCTAAAAAAAAACTAAATATTATTTATTATTTAGTAGTTTATAAAATTTAGTTATTTTTATATTATTATAAATCTTTTTAAAGTTATATAGATCTTATTATAAAATATAAAATAACTTAAATTTTTTATTTTAATTATATAAAACTTAAATTTTTTAAGTTTTATAAATAATTTTATACTATATAAATATTATAGTATTTTATATATAAATTTTATATATTACTTACTATTTTTAAAAAAATATTAAGATATTATTTAAATAATATATAATAATTATATTAAGATATTTATATAATATATAATTATATATATATATTAAAAAATATTATCAATATATTTATTAAATTAAAGAGTATAATAAAGTATTTAAAAAAATTTCATTTAATTTTAAATATAGTTTTTTATTTATATACTTTTTAATTTATATTAAGTTATATATACTTTTTATATTAAATATATTAACTTTTCTTCTTTTTTATAATTAGCTTTCTATTTTTAATATTAAAACTTATAAAGCTTAATTCTTTATTATTATTTTATTAAGTTATTAATAAATTATTATTAACTTAAGTTTATAATTCTTTTTTAAATAAATATACTTAAATATTTAATTTATAATTTTCAGACTTTTTTATATCTTTTATATAATCTTTTTTGAGTATTTTATAAATATTACAAATATAATACTATTTAAATTATATATAAAAAAGAGTTTTATTATTTTTAAAAAATTATATTATTATTTATTATTTATATAAAAAGATAATTTTATTTTTAATTTTTTTATAAAAAGTTATTTATTGTTTAAATATTAAAATAATATTAAAGTAAATTTATAAACTTAATCTTTTAATTTTATAATTTTAAGTTATTTATTAAGCTATATAAATTATTTTTCTAAATATATAATAATTTAAATTTATTTATTATATAAAATAATTTTATATTCTTTTTAAAATAATAATAATATTTATATTATTTATTTTATTATTAATTAACTTAAGTTTATTTGTAAATTAATATTTTATATTTTTATAAAAGTTCTTATTATTAATATTTAGATATTTTTAAATATAATCAATTTTATAATTAATAAGTAAATTTTATTTATATAATTATTTATATTTTAAGATAATATTATAAAAGTTTTTTTTTATTTATATAAGTTTTTAAATACTTAACTTTATAATTAATAACTTTTTTATTATATATAAAAAGTGTTCTTTTTATAATTCATTATTTAAGTAGCTTAATTATTAATAATAATTTTTTTTCCTATTTTATATTATAATGAATAATATTAATTAATTTTATATATTATATATATTAAGTAGTATTTATATATATAGTATAATTAATAATATTAATTAATTTTATATATTATATATATTAAGTAGTATTTATATATATAGTATAAATATAATCTTTCTATTTAATTTTTTAGTTTAATTAAGTTAAGTATATATTAAACTTTTCGTATTTTAAAATATATAGTATATATATAATTATAATACTTTATATAAGTTAATTTATTATACTTTAAGTTAAATTTATTAAATATTAATTAATCTTTTATATTTACTTTAATATATTTTATTTCTTTTTTTTATAAATTAATAAACTAAATTAGATATTTTATTTTCTTTTTTATTTATTAATTTAACTTATAAAAACTTACTTATATTACTCTTTTATATTATAAGTATAGTTCTTATAAATCTTTTAATTAAAGTTCTTTTTTTATAAGTTTTATTTAAATAAAAAAGCTTTATTTTATTTTACTTTTAATAACTAGTTTAAAATAAATTTATATATTTTAATATACTAAAGTTTCTTTTTAATATAAAAATTGTATACTTTTTTTAATATTAAGTTTAAAAAGTAATTTAATTCTTATATATTAATTCTTATTTTAAAAATAGTTTTTATTAAGTTTTATACTTTTTATATATTATATATAATAATTTAATAAAAAGATATTAATTATATTTAAGTTTTTTAAAAATTATTATTTATTTCTTAATAAAATAGTTTTTACTTTTTATTATATATCTATCTTTTATTAATATATATTATATATATTTCTTAAAATAAAGGCTATAATAAAAGTATTTTAATTTTATTATAATAATAATCTTTATTACTCTTGTTTAATAATTAAGTATAATAACTTTAATATATTTAACTTATTATTATATAAACTTTTTATATATATTAAGCTAATATATAATATAATATATTCTACTTTTTTATTATTTTTATATTGTTAAAATATAATTATTAAAATAATAATATATACTTTATTTATATAAAGTATAAGCTATTTAATTAAATTAAGTAAGTGTTTAATAACTTAATTTAAATATATATTTTTAAAACTATTTTTATTATTTAAAAATATTGCTTTTTTTATATAATTCTTATTTTTATTTTTATTTTTTTATTTTATTTTATTGTTTTATAAGTTTAATTTATTTAATAAGTTATTAATATACTAATAAGTACAATTTTATATATTATTTTTATTATTATTAAAAAATAAACTTAATTACTTTTTCTTAATATTTAAATATAAAAAATAAATATATATATTTTTTTTTATAAATATAAAATACTTAATTAATATATATTATTTTACTATTATTATATTTATTAATTATTAAATAAAAATAAAATTATTTATTTTACTTTTTTAATTATCTTTTATAATTATAGTATTATACTTTATATTTTATTTATTAATAAATAAATTATTATGTATTTAAATTTAAATTATTTTATAAATCTTAAAAAGTTAATTTAAAATCATTTCTTTTTAATTATATTTTTTAAATATATTATAATAATTAAGTTTTAATTTAAATTATTTATATATTAAAAAATTTAGATTTTTTTTAATTATAAAAGTATTTATTTATATATCTTTATATTATTTATTAATAAATTATATTTTTTATTAATTTTAAAAAAATTTTAATAATTAAATAATTAATATTTATATTTATTATAATTTTATTTAAATATCTTTTTATTATTATTAAATTTTATTAATTTTATTTTAATAAGATTAAAAGTAAGCTATATATAACTCTTTTAATAAAAGAGTTATAAATATTAAAAGACAGAGGTTTTAAAACTTATAATTATTATAATCTAAATATAGTCTTTTTTAAAAAAAATAGCTTATTAATTAAATCTTAATCCTATTTCCTAAGTATTAATAATTAAATTTTACCTCTCTTTTTAATATAACTTAATAATATAATATTAGATATTAATTTAAGTATTTTTTAGAATATATAAATAATTTAAGCTTAAAAATTAAGTATATTAATAATTTCAGCTTATAAATTATTTATAATTTATAAATAATAAAATTTAAGAAAATATTAAGTTTAGAAATGATAAAAATAATCTTTTAATATATATATATAAGTCTTTAAAAAGTTTATAAAATAAAATAATAAAACTAAGGTTTTTAACTACTCTATTCAATTACTATCTAACTACTTTATTTACTTTATACTTAATTATATTTAAAATAGCTTCTTTTAGTATTATTAAATCTAAGGACTGTACTTAGAGCTATATAGTTTTCTAGACCTGATATTAATTCTTAGTATTTTATAAATAAATAAAGCTCTATTTCTTCCCTTAATATTAATAAGAAAAATCAACTTAACCTTTCCCTTTTTTTTCTTAAATAATTTACTATTTATATTTTGTAAATTATTTTTTTATTTAAACTTTATTACTTATATCTAAAAGAATTTAAGAAAAATACTTATTAACTATATAAAGTTAGTAATTTATTTATATATTTTTAAATTTAATTTATTTAATTAAATTAAACCTTAAAGTATTTTTTCTAAATTACTAATTAATTTTTTTAGCTACAGCTATAGCTAGCGAGCTTAACTTGAAGGCTTTCAAGCTTTTAATTTTACTAGCTATTATAAATAAAGTATATAGAAATGCTTATATCTAAAAGGCAGGGAAAATACTAAAAAAAAGTAAGTTATATACTTATTTATACTTTACATTAATATTGATATACATAAATAAAAGAAAATTGAAATCAAAAGTTAAAGTATAACTTTTTCAGCCTTAATTTAAATATTATTAAGAAAAAAAACTTAATTTCTCTTATAAAGGCTGCTTAAAAAGGGTTCTTTAATTTATTATTATAAATAACCTTTTTTTTTAAATATTAAAAAGTGAATCTTTTAAAAAGCTATTATTATATTATAATAAATATCAAAGCCTTTCTTACTTTTTTTATTTATAATATTATTTAATAACTAAGTTTTAATTAAAAATGCCTTTTAAGTAAGCTTTACTTATTTTTAATTATAAAATCTTATTATTAGCTTTTTTTTATAAAGCTATATAACTTAACTTATATATTATTTATATATTATATACTTAATAATAATAATTATAAAACAAGATAAGTTATATAATTATAATTTAGCTTATTATAAATGTATAAAAAAAAGGTAAAAAGTATTTTTATATTTATAAAAAGAAATAAATAAAACTATATTAAAATTAATATAAAAGACTAATTAATACTTAATAAATTTAACTTAAAATATAATAAGTTAGCTTAAATATATTATTATAATTATATATATTATATACTTTAAAATAAAGAAATAGTATAATATATATATAACTTAATTAAATAAAGAGTTAAAAGAAATATTATAAATATAATATAATATAAGGTATTAATAAAAGTTAATAATTAAGTTAAAGTAAAATATAATAATTATTAACTTCTAATTATTATAAAAAAAAGACTATATAATAAGAGAAAGGATATTATTATTAGTAATTAAGCTATTTAAATAATTAGACCTCTGAATTAAAGAATTAAATATTAGTATTTATAACTAGAGTTGTGATTTAATCTAATTAATTAGTTATTAAAGTAAATTTAGTCTAGTTAAGACTAAATTTAGTTAGCTAATTAATTAATTAAATTCAATTAAGACTAAATTTAGTTATTAAGTATCTAATTTTATTTAGTTATAATTAGTTATTTTAGTAGTTAAATTTACTTTAGTTAGTTATTATAATAATTTTAGTTTAACTAAAATTAAATTTAGTTAATTAGATACTAATTTAATTAATAGTTAAATTAGAATTTTAAATATACTTTTATAAAGTATATAACTATAAGTAGGTAAACTATTTAACTTATAACTTAAGTTAATAAGTTTATTATAGTTAATATAAAGTATTTGAATAATTACTTTTTTTTAAATAAGTAAAGCTATATACTTTATATTATTATATATTAATATAATTACTTTACTTAAAATATAAATAATAATAAACCTTACTTTTTTAAAATTATTTTAACTTTTTAACTTTTTTTTAATTTCTATTAATATATTAGTATTCTTTTATTAATTCTTTATTAAATCTTTTTAAACTTTTTAAGTTATTATTTAAATTAAAGGTTTTAAGCCTATTAATTCTTTTTAATTATTTATTAATATAATAACTATTTTTATATTAAGATAGTTTTTAATAAATTTAAGTTTATATATTAAAAAAGCTTTTTTAATATATATATTAATAAAATACTTTATTTTAACTATTTATTAATATTATTTTAATAATAATAAAAGTAAATATATTTTTATAAAAATAATAAAGCTTAATATTAAGTAGTAAGTTTATAAATACTTATAATTTTAATTATCTTTCTTAAATTATTATTTAAATTTAACTTTTAGTTTTAAAATGTTAAAATATAATAATAATAATAAAAGATTAATAAGCTTTTAATAAAAACTATATCTACTTTTTTCTTTTTAAGTAATATAAAGTATTATAAAATACTTTAATAATTATATAAATACTTAAAAATACTTTAAAAAGTGTATTATTAATCTTATGAATATTTAGTAATTAAATAATAAGAAAGTAATTATTACTTAGTAGTCTATTTAAAAAATAAACTATATTTTAAAACTTATACTTTTTTTAATTTTTTATAATATACTTAATATTTAATATATTATTTATAACTTTTTATTTTATTTTAATATTTATTTAAATTTCTAAGTTAAAATTAAACTTAATAATAATATTTTTTAAATTAAAACTATATAATTAGTATATTTTAATAATAATATTACTATTATTAAACTTAATTAAACTTTTAAAGATCTTAAAAAAGTAATTTATTTATAAAAAAAAGGTAAAAAGTAATAAAATAAGTAACTTAAGTCTTTTTTACTTAAGTATTATAAGTTAATTACTATATATATTAAATAAGTTATTTTTAATTACTTTATTTAATATATTTACTTTTACTTATTATATTGTTTTAATTAATTTAAGCCAAATTATTAATATAGTTATATTAATATTATTATTTAAGACTTTGATAAAAAACTAAGCTTAAAAAAATAAAAAAAAAATAAAAAGATAAAGTAAAAATAAAGTACTTATTAATATATTAATTATAGCTTTTAAGTATTTTAATTTTATAATTTAATTAATGATTTTTATTTTTATTTCAATTAAGTTAAAATAATATAAATATTAAGTATTTATTATTAATTTAATAATAGCTTACTTTTAGTAATTAAATATTCTTTTTATAAGTATATTCTTTTTTTTAATAATTTTTTATTATAGTATTTAATAGTAAGCTTTACTTTAATTATAAAGTATTATTTAATTTATTAATAAAAACTAATAAAGTTAAATATAAATAATAAAATTATATTATTATTAATATATATATTTTAAAAAGTATTTTAATATATAATACTATAAAAAAAGCTTATTAAATTATTTTATAAATTTTAATTACTCTTTATTATAAATTTTTATTATTATCTTTTTTTTATAAAATTCTATGATTTAATTTATATATTATTTATATATTTTATATTTTATAATAATACAAGAATATAAAATTATTTTTTAAAAAAAGTTTAAAAAAGTATATTTGTTTTTAAATAATTTATTTATATACTCTTTTTACTTAATATTATTATATTTTTAAAAAGCTATAAAAAGACTTTAGAATTATTATTATAAAATATAAAATATATAAATACAATATAAATTAAATTATAGAATTTTAAAAAAACACATAATAATAAAATTTTATAATAAAAAATAATTAAAATTTATTTAATAATTTAATAAGCTTTTTTTATAATATTGTATATTATAATACTTTTTAAAGTATATATATTAATAATAATATTATTTTACTTTTTATATTTAATTATATTAACTTTTATTAATAAATTAAATTATATTTTATAATTAAAATAAAGCGTAATATTAAAGATAATAATAAATATATAAAAAAGAATATTAATCTTTAATAGTTACTAATTATATTAAGTATGTAATAATTAATATAAATTGTTTTTAAATATTAATAATATATAAAGTATTAAAAAGGAATAATAAGCCTTAAGATACTTTTTTATTAAATATTTTTTAATAATTTATTAAAAAAAGTAAAATAAAATATCTTACTTAAGGCTTAATTTTATTAACTTTATTAACTTGAAAATATTAATACTTTTATTTTAATAAACTATTAGAACTTTATAACTTAAATTAATTAATATTTAATAAAGTCTACTTATATATAAATATTTATATTTATAATAATCTCTTATTTTTAATATATATTAATTATTGAAACTATATTATAAACAATTTATTTAATAATTATAATTAATATTAAAAACATAATCCTTATTATTTACATTATTATATTTATATATTTTTTTAGCTATTATTATTATTTTATATTATTATATAAACCTTTAAATATTAAATAAAAGCTTTATTTTATAAGAGTTTTTTTTAGTAATTCTAATTTATAAAGTAATTACTTTTTAAATATTTAATATATTTATAATAAAAATACTAAGGTCTTTCTTTATAAAATATATACTTTTTAGGCCTTTATTTATAATTCTATATATTTTATAAGATATTAATAATTAAAATTCTATAATTTTTTCAATCTCTTATTAAAAAGGTTATAATAGTTAAAAAACTAACTTTTGAAATTAAAATTTATTAAGTACTTATACTATATAGACCTTTTACTAGAACCTATATTAATTTATAATTATTTTATTATATAGTATTAATTATATAAAATAAAAAACCCTTTTATAAACTAATATACTTAATTAACTATAAGTACTGTTATGAGCAAAACCACCTTCCGGTGTCCACTCTATGCGCAAGTATTTAAGGTGCAAGAAATGGACGCTACGTAACAACAAATTTTGCCCACTCCCTCAAATCAGAAATTATGAGGCCGCATTCGCTGCGTTTAGCTAATTAAAGACGCAGAGCTAGATTGGGCCAACTTCTATACTACAGTTATGGGGCTGTTTTGTTCAAAACACATATTGATCAAAGGAAGCTGCTTTTGCTCATAACAGTATACTTATAAGATAAAGATATAGTTATTTATAAGTATTAAATATTAATATATAAATACTGAGAATAAATAAGTAATTAGTAAAAAATAAATAAATAGGATAATTATTTAAGTAAATATAATAACTTAATATATAAACCTTTATTATAATATAGTAAAAAGAATTAGCTTTTTAAGTATTAATATAATTTAATTATTTTAATTTGTTTACTTAATATTAAATATAATAATATATTTTATATATTTATTAATACTTAATATTATAGCTTAATATAATTATTAATATATTCTTTAATATAATTATTCTTATTTATATAATTAAAACTAGTTTAATTATTATTTATTAATAGGTTTTATTTAATTATATTATTTATATATTATTAAATAGGATTTATAATATTATTTAAAAAGAAAGTTATTATTATTAAGATATTAAATATTTATTAAAATTCCTTATTTAATAATAATATAATTATAAAAAATAAAATAAAAATTTGAAAAAAAATTATAAATTAAATATTATTAAATTTAAAAAAAATAATTATACTATAGTATCTAGTATTAAGCTCCACCTTGGCCCTAGAGCGCTGCCTAGCCTATTAATAAAAGCTAGTATAAAGAGCAGGGTAATACTACTACTAACATATATACCTTAAGGAGTATTATAGTATATAATATTATAAAGGAAGCTTACTAAGTTATTAGGCAAGCTTTAGTCACTTTTTATTATAGAATCCTATTATTACTTTTGTTTTATAAAACTATATAGCCTAGCTTATATATTATTTATATATTATATACTTTATAGTAATAGATTTATAAATATCATAATAATAATTTATTAAAATAAGCTTTAGTATAGTATAATAAGTATATATAAGTCTCTTAAAAGTATATTAAATATATATAAACTGTTTTATTATATTAAAAAATTAACGAACTTAAAAATTTTTATATATAATATTTATATTTAATAAATAATAATTATTATTAAAATATTATTTAAATAATTATAATTATTAAAATATTTATATTTAATAGATAATAAATATTATTTAAATAATTATAATTATTAAAATATTATTTAAATAATAAAATATTTAAATATTATATATATAATAAAAAAGCAGAAATTAAATAAAAAAAATAATTTATTATTTATATTTAATTTAAATTTTAATAGACTGATATAGTTTTTTTAACATTAAAATAAATACTATTAGTAAAAAAATATTATTTAAATATTTAATTAAAATAATTTCTATAATTTCTATAATAATAAGATTTCTTTTTAAATAATAAAATTAATTAATAAGTTATAAATATTATAAATAAACTATTTTATAATAACTTGTACATTATTAAGGTTTTTAATAATATAAATAATAATATAATTAACGTTTTTATTATTAAAAAAATTAAATTTAAAGTCTTTTATAATTATAATAATAAGATTAAAATAAGAATAATTTTAATTAAAAATATTTTATTTTAAATATTATACAATATATATTTAATAAAAATTGAAAAATGTAAAAAACATAAAGTAAATAAAGTAATAAATATAATAAAATTCTTATTATATAAAAAAAGAATATAAAATATTAATTAAATATTTATAAATTAAAAATAAAATTAATATTATTTTTAAAAACTTAAACCTTTTTTTTTTATAAAAAGACTTTTAAATATTCTTTTATTCAGTTATTTTTTTCTTAAAAACTTATTAAAAAAAATTTATTACTTATATTTATAAAAATTAAAGTTTATTTTATAATAAATCCTTTATATATATTAATTTATTATATTAAGATAATAGTATAATTATAAGCCTTAAATTTTATTTTAAAAAGCTTTTTAATAAAAATAAAAGTAATATAATATATTAGTTTTTAAAGAAAGCTATTTATAATCTTTTAAATAATAAAAAAAGAATGATTTTAATAAAATTATTTAATTAATTAAGTTTTATATAATATATATCTTAAAATAAAAAGGTAATTAATAAAAATATAATATAATAAATATAAGACTATATAAATAATAATTAGTTTAATTAAGTTAAAAATTATTATTATTTTATAAAATAATAAATATTAAAAAATATATAAATTATATTAAAAATATAATTTATGTATTTTAAACTTAAAAAAATAAAATAAACTTTTGAAAATTCAAATATTTAGTTAATAAGCTTATATAATATATAGCTTAACATATATATAATAGAAACTATAATAAACTTTATAATAAATATTATACCTAACTTTATAATTATAGTATTAATCTATAAAAAGTTATAATTAGTATTTGATAAATATAAGAAAAAGCAGCCTTTTTATTTATAAAAGTCTTTCTTCTAGCTTTTTATAAAATAACTAGCTAAGTAAGCTAAATTATAATTAGCTAAAAAAGCTAGAAAGAAGTTATAAAAAAAGATATATAGTAAGTAGAAATAGGGGCCTAGCTTAATATAGTAATTTAAACTACTAATTACTTTATTTATAAAAACTTTTATCATTTATAATATTATAATTATACTTTTTTATAAAAAGAAAAAAATAATTATATAAAATTTTATATTATTATATTACTTAATAAGTTTATTATATATAATTTATTTATTTATTTACTTAAATTTTAAAATCTTTATTAAACTACTTATATTATTTGTATCTTAATATAAGTAATTATTTCTTATTTTTTCTATGTAAAAAAATATAAACTTAATCCTAAATAAGAATATAATTAATATTATATTTATTTATCTAGTTAATAAAATTCTTTCAAAAGCTTATTTATTATAATTTTTATTTTTAAAATAAAAATTTTATATATTAAAATTATTTATTTAATTTTTTAAGTAATATATTTTTAAAAAATAAAGTCTAAATATAATAATAATAAGTATAATACTATAAATATATTTTTAATTAATAATTTATAAATTATATTTATATATAAATATATAAAGAAAGTTATAAAAATATTATAAAAATTTATATAATATTAATAAATAGTTATAAAGTTATAAATTAAATTCTATAATAAATATTATTAAAAATATTTAATTTTATAAAGACTTTTTAATATATATTTATAAATACTTTTTTAATATGTATTTAGTTTTTTACTTTTTTTTTTCCCCTTATTTATTAATTTATAAATAATATATTATAATTAATTAAATTATTAAAATTATATTCTTAATGTATTATTTAATTATATATTTTATAATAAGTTAGTAATTATATTTGTATTAATTTTTTATAAAATTAATATTTTATTATATATATATATTAATATTATTTATAATCTTTTATATATTCTTTAAAAAATTCTAAAAACTTGCTTTAATAAAACTTTTATAAAAATACTTTCAAAATCTTAATAATTTATACTTTAAAAGACTTTTTTTATAAACTTATTATTAAAAAATAAAGTATTATTTTAATTAATTTAATAAAATCTTTTCTTATATTAATATATAGTATTCTTATATATATTATATACTTTAGATTAATAAGTTAAAATTAAGAGTACTATTTTTTATAATTTTAATATAGATCATATAATTATACAATATATTTTATTATATTAAAAATACATAGTTATTTAATAAATCTCTTTTAATTAAGTTATTAAAACTCCTAATTAAGTTGAATTTTATAAGTTTATTTATTATTTATAAGCTTTAGAAAAATTCGTTATTAAGGAATTATTATATTTAAAACTTATAATTAATTTAAAAATTAGTGCTTAGTAAGTTAATTTATAAAAATATAATTATAAACAAACTAAAGTAATTTATATAATATTATTAAAATTCATATTTATATAATAAATTATTTTAAATTATTAATTAAACTTATTTAAAAAGAATATTTAATATTATATTTAATTAGTTAATAATAAAAGATATTATAATGATTTTTAATGTTTTTATAATATATATTAATTTATACAATAAATAAATAAAAATGATTTTTAATAAATAATTTCTTTAATTTAATAAGAAATATATATTTATTAAATTAATATACATATCCTTTTTTATATTTTATATAATTAAGATCTAAACTAAAAATATTAATTTAAAAATTACAAACTATTAATTTAAAAATTATATATTATTAATTTAAAATATTTTATGTATTAAAATTAAAAATATAATATAATAAATTCTATAAATATAGTCTTTTTTAAAAAATATTTATTAAAAAAACTATTTTATAAATAAGTATTTAAGTTTTTTAAAAGAATTTATAAAGAATATATTATATAAACTTTATTAAAAGTTTTTACTAATATAATTATAATAAACTTTATAATAATATTATTATTCTTAATAAAAATATTTTATTATAATATTTATATTATTATTATTAAATTTATAAAACTCTAAATATATATTTAGTAATACATATAATATATAAGAATAAATTAATTTTATATTATAAACTTCAATATATTAATATATAATTTAACATTTTGAAAAATATATTAATAAGTTAAATATTTTTATATTAAAAAAAGATTTTATTATTTATAAATATTTAATAATTTAATATATATTCTAATATTCTTATATACTTTTAATATATTTTATTTAAAATAATATTAAAAAACTATAATTATTAAATTAATCTAAATAATCTACTTAAAATATTTATAAAATTATTATAAATACTTTTAAAAATAATATAACTAAATATATTTTAAATATTACAACTTATAATTTTAAATTATAAATTAAATTATATTTTGTAAAAAATATATAAATTATTATTTTATTAGTTTATATTTTCTATTTTATATATTTATTACTTATATTATATATTTATAATTCATCTTACTTATTTATTACTTTATATTCTTTAAATATGAAACTTAATGTATTTTAATATATAACTTACTTTTTTAAGTTATTATTTAATTAAAGTTACTTAATATTAATTTATGTAGTTTTTTTATATTTTATATAAACTTAATATTATCTTTTAATATATAAAAAGTATATTTATAATTATAATTATATAATTATTTAATATCTAAAAACTATTTTATAAATATAAAAGAAAATATAAATTATAGTAGATTATATTAAATATATATATTTATATAATAAAACTTCTTTTAAAACTTGTATATTTATAATAATAAATATTATATTAATATTTTTAATAATAGTTTTATAAGATAGTTAATTAATAATTTGAATAATAATAAAATTAATATAAAAATATTTTTGATATTTTATATAAATTATTTTTATTTAATAATATTATTTTATTTTATATCTTTTAACTTAGTTATTTTTAGTTTATACTATTAATATATTTATAACTTTAATATTAATTAGTATTTCTATTAATATTATAAAGAAATAAATTAAATAATTAAAAAATATTATACTTTTTTTTATAAAAGTTATTTATAATATTAAGATTTTTAATTAATATTCTTGTTTATAATAAAAATAAATATATTACTATACTCTTTTTATTAAATTATTTTGATTTTTAAAATATATAATATATTATATATATAGTTATATTATAATAATATATATCTATTTAAATTATATTATTACTATAAATAAGTTATTAATTATAAAAGTATATATAAAAATAATATATAATATTAAGATAAATAGTCTTTATATAATATTATATATATTTTTATACATTATTTATTTATATGCTTTAATATATATATTATAATTTTTAATTTAGTTAATATAATACTTGTATATTTATATACTATTATGATAATAAGTATAAAAATAAATATAATAAGTTAATAATAACTTAAATAATAATATATCTTTTTAAACTATAGTAATATATAATAATGTATAAATTTAATAGTATAAAACTTATAATTATTTATATATAAACTTATAAAACTATTAAATTAAATACCTAAAATATTTAAATAATATAAATACTTACTTATTAGTTATTATGTATTAATATTTTATAATTAAAGTATTTATATTTAAAAATATAAAGTAAATTAATAATTAGAATTTAAGATTTTTTTAATATATTTTAAAAATATTTAATTTTAGTTTTTAATAAATTTATATATAAATAAATAAGTTTTTTATATTTTTATTAATTTAGATTCTTTTTAAAAAAACTTATAAATATTTATTTGTACTAAATAAGTTTTAAAAACCTAAATAAAATTTAATTTTTATAATTTTATTAATTTATTAAATAATATTTTAATATTTATTAATAATATTATAATTATATAAAAAATATATATTTTATTATATTATAAAAAGAAATATTTAATTATTTAAATATTATTTATATAATTATATAATTAATATTTTAAGTTATTAATAAAAACTTATAATAATTATTAAAAACAAATTTAAATTAATAAAATATAAATAATAATATATTAAAAAAATATAAAAAGTCTATTATAAATTAATTTAATTATAATAATAAAAAATACAGATTTTTTAAATCTTTTAAGTGTATTAATTTTAATTAAAAAAACATATTAAAAAGTAATTATATATAATTAAAAAGAAGTATTAAAAATAATTTTAATAAAACTAAGAAAATCTTTTTTTAATAAGAAATTACTTATTTAAAAAGTTTTTTATAATATAAAATAAAAATACGAAAAATACGAAAAATATTAATTATAATATTTTTATAAGTATATTAAATATATTATTATAATGTATATTTTTAAAATATATATAAAAACTAACTTATTGATTAATTATAAGTTTAATAAATAATAAATTAATATATTATTTTATATAAAAATATAAGTTAATTAATAATATTTAAGCTATATTAATATATATAATATAAATATTAATTAAGTTTTTAAATTTATTAGTTAAAAACTTAATATTAAAAATCTATATTATTATACATAAAAAACAAGTCTTTCTAATTTTAATTATTTAAGCTATATAAAAAAACTTTTAAAAAATCTATATAATTAGCTATAAGCTATAATAATAAAGTCTAAGGAAATTATTATAAAAAGAACTATGTAAAATTAATATACTTTTTAATTTTATTTATAAAGCTTTTTAATATTTAATATTTTATTATTTTTAATAATAATATCAAAATCTTAATCTCAAAATTATAATTAGTAAGTTTTAAATAGTTTATTTATATAAATTTAAAAACTAAAAAAGAAAATATAAAAAAGTAATTAAAACAATTATATAATTTTAAAAATACTTTATAAAAGCTAAATTAATAATAATAAATAATAATAAAGAAATTTAAATTAATAAAATTAATAAAACTTAAAAATATTATTATTTAATAATATAAGTCTATTTTAATTTTAATAAATAATATTAATTTAATACCTTAAATCTAATTAATTAAAATATTACTAATTTAAATATAATTATTTAAAACTTAAATAGATAATAATTATAATATATTAAATATTTATTTAAATTTAATTATATTATTTTTTATAAAGAAGGATACAAAATAATAAAATAGATATTATTAATTAAAAATATAAGTTTAAGTTAAATAATATAAAAATAAAGATATAGCTTTTTAAATACAATAATAATAAAAACTATATTTAGAACCTAATTAAAAGTAGCTTTAGTTAAATGAAATTTAGTTATTTAGTTAGTAATTTAATTAATAACTAAATTATAACTCTATTTATATAGTAATACTTTTAAATAACTAATTTTATTTTAAAATAACTAACTATTATAATATAATAAAATATAAATTAAGTTTAAAAAGCTTATCAAGCACTTATTTATACTATATATATAATAAGAAAGTTTTTAATTATTAATTAAGAGCTTAATATTAGCTTCTTAACTCTTATATATAAATAAAAAGCTTAAAAGAATATAGTTATAAGTTAAAAAGTATATAAAAAAGAAATATGTATTTATATATATTAAAAGTAATACTATTATAAGTAAAACCACCTCATAATATCCACTCTATATATAAGTATTTAAGGTATAAGAAATAGATACTAAATTAGAAATTATAAGGCTATATTCGCTGTATTTAACTAAGTAAAGACATAGAGCTTGAGTAGGTTAACTTCTATACTATAGTTATAAAGCGCTTTTATTTAAAGTATATATAGATTAAAGGAAGCTGCTTTTGCTTATAATAGTAATATAGTATTAAATTAAGACATTTTTGAATAATATTATTAAGGATTTATTAAGGATTTTTTTAATTAAATTCTAATTATTTTTTTAAAAATATCTCTTAAAAAACTATTATATTAAATACTTTACTTAAGTATAGTTATATTTTTATATTATTATTTAATTATTTATCTTTCTTTCTCTTTTTAATTATCTAAGCTTTTAAAATTATTAATTATAATAATACTAATTAAATTTAGTATTAATAATTTTAAACGGGCTTTTTATTTCTATTTTATAAAATAATAACTTTATTATTCTATATTAATTATAAGTTTATTTAATTAAAAGTTAAAAATCTTAAGTCTATTAAGTAATTTATAAATAATTTTATTAAGATTATCTTAATTAATAAAGAATATAATTATTATAAAATAAAGATTAATAAGATTAATACTTTTATATATATATATTTAAAACTTTTTATATTATAATTTAAATTTTTAAAAATACTTTACTTAGTTTGTCTTTTTTATAAAAAGTTAAGTACTCTTTTCTTATTAATAAGCTTTTTTAAAAAATAAACTAATAAATATAATAAATATTAACTAAATATTATAATATAGTAATAAATTTCGTATTTTTTTAATATTATTAACTAAAAGCTAACTTTTAATTAATTAAAAACTATTTGTTTAATTATTTAATAATATATATATACTTTTTTTTCTATAAAATATAATTAGATTTTTAGCTTTTAATAAATATATATTAACTTAATTATTTATTTTTTAATTAATTACTACCTGTTTATATTTAATTATAATAATTAACCTAAATATATAATTAATTTAATTTAAATAAATACAAAAACAATTTCTTATGTTATTAAATATTATTATTAAAATAATATATTATAGTATTAATATTTTATATTTTTAATATATTAACTTATAAAAATAACTCTTATTATAAAAAATATTCAGCTTTTTATACTTAGACTACTATATTATTAAGTAAAAAATTAGGCCTTAATTATTTTTATAGTAATTAAATAAGTATACTAACTGTTTTATAAAGACTAAGCTATAATATTGATTTAAAGTTAAAATAATATAAAGTAAAACTTATATATAATAAAGGGTTTTTTTATATTTTTAAATATTAATAATTCTTTTTTATTACTTTTTATATAATATATTATATATATCTTTTTTATACTTACTTTTTATCCTATTACTTATTTATATTTAAATAAGTAATTAAATCTTTTATTTCTATAATAAATTTAATTATTTTATAAAAAATAATATAAAATATTAAAATTATTTAATTATATTAATTTATTAATTTAATACTTTTAAGGTCTTTAAGAAATTCTAATTTTAAGTACTTTAGATTTTTTATATATTAAAAATCTTTTTTTTATTATTTAAAAGTTAAATAACTTAATAAATAAAGATCTAAAATATAACCTTTTAAATAGTAATATAATATTTTAATTTTTAAATAGTTTTTTAAGATTTTTTAAATATATTATAAGTATTATTTTTTAAGTAGTTAGAAAAATAATAAATAACTTAAAAAAATCTTTAAATCCTTAAAAAATTAAGCCTATATATCTTTATATATATATATATATATATATTACTACGTTTTTAAAGCTTATTAATATTATTTTAACTTTTAAGTCTTTAAAAATTATTAATAATAAAATAGTTTTATAATAAACTATTTTGTTTTTAAGTAATTATAATGTATCTTTTTATTATAATATTAAGTATATATTATATATTATAATATTTTAAATATATAATTAATAAATAATATTAACTTTCTTACTTTATTTAGTTTTATATATATATTTAATTTTAAGCCTTATTTAAATAATATTAATTCTTAGAATTATTAATATTAGTATTTTTAATTAACTTTCTTAATTTAATAAATATCTTTAATTACTACTAAATAACTTAGCTTTTAGTTATATTAAGTTATTATTACTTTTTAATTACTATTATAAGTAAAAGCAGCTTTTTTAAATTAATATATATTTGAAATAAAAGCACCTTCTAAATATAATATAAAGTCTAATTCAGTTTAGTAATATAGTTATAATTAACTAATAGTAGTAAATATAACTTTAAAATTTTTAATTTAAGAGATTAAGTAAAATCTTTTATTATATATTATATATTTCTTATATCTTAAAGACTTATACAGAGTTATGATTTAGTTAATTCAGTCAGTCTAAGACTAAATTTAGTCTGACTAGAGTTAGTCTTAGTCAGTAAGTTAAGTGAATTTAGTTAATTTAATTTAGTTATTTTCTTTATTTAGTTAGTCACTTTTAGTCTTTCGTTAGACTAAGACTAATTAATAAGACTAAATTTAGTTATTTTAGTCACTATTAATATAATAATAAAATAGGATAATATTATTCTATTTTTTTTATATATAATTTATTTAACTATATATTATATATATAATAAATATATTTATAATTAAATTTAATCTTAATATTAATTTTTAATTTTATTTTAATAATTAAATAAGAGAAATATCTTAATATTAATATATCTTTCTATATATAACTTTTTACTAATTTTATATAGTTTATTAAAATATATATATAATAACTATATTTATAATTAGTAATTATATAATTTTATATAATATATTTATAAAATTAATTTTAATTTTAATATTAAGTTTAAATTTTACTTAAGTAATTAATTAAGAGAAATATCTTAATATTAATATATCTTTTTATATATAATTTTTTATTAATTTTATATAACTTATTTAGATATATATATAGTAATTATATAATTTTAAACAATTTATTTATAAAATTAAAACTAATTTTAATATTACATTTAAATTCTACTTAAATAATTAAATAAGGAAATACCTTAATATTAATATATCTTTCTATATATAACTTTTTATTAATTCTATATAATTTATTTAGATATATATAGTAAATATACTTATAATTAGTAAGTATATTATAATATTAATTTATTTATTTAATAAATTAAAATTATTTTTAATTATTTTTTTTCATTAGTACTTTAATAAGCTTAAAAATAACCTATTTATATAACCTTTCTAATAAAAGGGCTATATATATAAAAAGATATAGGTTTTAAAGCTTATAATTCCTATAATTTAAATATAGTCTTTTTTAAAAAAATAACTTATTAATTAGGCCTTAATTCTATTTTCCAAGTATTAATGATTGAATTTTTACCTCTCTTTTTAATATAATATAATAATATAATATCAGATAGTAATTTAACCGTTTTTTAAAACATATTAATAATTTAAACTTAGAAATTAAGTATTCTAATAATATAAGCTTATAGATTATATATAATTTATAAGTAATAAAATCTACTAGAATATTAAGCTTAGAAATTATAAATATAATTTTTTAATATATATAAGTCTTTAAAAAGTATATAAAATAAAATAATAAAACTACAGTTTTTAACTACTCTATTAAATAACTATCTATCTAATTACTGTACTTACTTTATACTTAATTATCTTTAAGATAGTCAGAGCTAGTTTTCTAAATCTGATATTAATCCTTAATATTTTATAAATAAAAGAAGCTCTATTTCTTTCCTTAATATTAATAAGGAAAATCAATCTAATTTTTCCCTTCTTTTTCTTAAAAAATCTACTATTTATATTTTTTAAATTTAATTTTTTACTTAAACTTTATTACCTATATCTAAAAGAAAACTAAGAGAAATACTTATTATTTACACAAAGTTAGTAATTTATTTATTTATTTTTAAATTTAATTAAATTAACTCTTAAATGATTTTTTTTAGTTATAGTTATAGCTAGCAAGCTTAAGTTAAAAGCTTTTAAACTTCTAATTTTACTAGGTATTATAAGTAAAAGTATTTAGAAGTTACTTATAGTTAAAAAATAGAAAAAATCTTAAAAAAAAATAAGTTATTTATTTATTTATAATTTATATTAATATTAATATATATAAATAGAAGAAAATCCAAATTAATAATTAAAGTATAATTTTTTAACTTTAACTTAAATATTATTAAAAAAATGCTTAATTTCTCTTATAAATACTGTTTAAAAAGAGTTCTTTAATTTGTTATTAAAAATAGCCTTTCTTTTTAAGTATTAGAAAGTGAATCTTTTAAAAAGCTATTATTATACTATAATAAGTATTTAAGCCTTTTTTACTTTTTTTATTTTATAATATTATTTAATAACTAACTTTTAATTAGAAATATCTTTATAATTAATAAGTGGAATTTTAAGTCTTATTTAAAAGATACTTATAAATTAAGCTTATATTAATTAAATAAGTAATTAAAAGATAATATTAAAAGTCTAGGAAATTTTTCCTTAACTTTTAATATCTAGTTTTTAAATAGCTAGACTCCCTATTTAAGAATTATTCTTTCCTATTTATATAATAACTTTAGTATTAAATATAAAGTTTTAAGTAAGTTATTTAGTTTTTAGGGTTAGGGTTATAATCAATTCTAATAAGGAATTAAAAGCTATAGTTTTAAATTTTTTAAGCTAGGATTAGTTAAATTAAAAGTTATTTTTTAAACCTTTTTAAAAACCTAAAAAAATAACTAAGTATTATTATATAAATTAAACTTTTTTACTTAAAATTAATTGAAAAATTATAAATAGATATATTTTAAATATATATATATAATATATAATATTTTTTATAATTATATTATTAATAGTAAATAAGATATTTAAAATAATAGCTTTATGAATAATTAGTATTAAATTAGTTAAATAAATAACTAAGTATTATATAAATAAAACTTCTTTTTTTTATATTAACTTTTAAATTATAAATAAATAAATTTTATATATAGAATTACATATATTATTTAAATATTAATTTTTAAAAAAATATATTTTAAATGTTAAATAAGATACTTAAGATAATAGTTTTATTAGTAATTAAGATTAAGTTATTAAAATAAGTATTACTATATAAATTATACTTTTTAGCTTATTATCAACTTTAAAATTATAAAAAGACTTATTTTAAATATATTATTATATATATTATTTAGTTATAATTTTAAGATAATTTTATTATTTAATATTAATTAATGATTTAATTTATAATTAAATTACTAACTAAACTATTAATTAAATAATTAAGTTTAATCTAACTAAATTAATTAAAACTAAATTTATTTAAACTAAATTTAGTTTTAGTTATTAATAAAAAATCTTTTTAATTATACTTTTATATTTATATTTTATTATTTTAGTTTTTAATAATATATAAATTTATACTTAAGGTTATAATTTAATAACTAATTAAGTTATTAACTAAATAACTAAGTTTAGTCTTAATTTAATTATAATTACTTAACTAATTAATTAAAAAGAAAAATTTATTAAATATTTTAAACTCTTATTATTTTTATTTATTTTAAATACTAAGAGTATATTATTAAATACTTATATTAGATATCTAATAAATATAGCTATTTTATATTATATTAATAATAAGAAGGTATATTAAGATATATTAATATACTAAACTTCATTAAATTAGATTTTTCTAATTACAATAGTAATCAAAATATAAATTCAAAAAAAAGAGTAAGGTATTTAATATTAATAATATAGTTTAATAAGATATTAATATATATATATATATATACTAAATAAATAAATAAGTATATAACTTAAATGTAATATATATAATTAAGCTTAATAATTTATAATTAGAAATTAGTAATAAGATTTTAAATAACTAATTTATTAAGTTAGCTATTTAAATTAAAAAAAAGAGTAAAGAAGATAAATAAATTAAGTAATAATATAAAACTTAAGTTTATTTCAATTTAAATAATATAAATTTTAATAATAAACTAGATTATATATAATAATTCTTTAAAATAAGATTAATATATTAATAGAATTTGTTATATTTTTACTTAAGTATATTAATAATAAGAATACTATTATAAAATATAAATAAATAAATAAATAATAAAAAAGCTTTTAATTTATTTTATTATATTATATATTATATAAAGTAAATATTTTAATTTTATAAAAAAGATTATTATTATTAAAATTAGTAACTTAGAAATATTATCTTATATATCTATAACTTATAAATTAAATATATTATATAAACTGCTAATTTTATTATTATTTTAATATATAATAAAAAGAGTATAAATATAAATATTATAAAAGACTATTAAATTATACTAATTATTTAATAGAATTAAAATTAAAATAATACTTTGAATTATATATAATATAGATTTTAAATATATTATTAATTAGAGTATTATAAATAAAACTACTTTTTAATATCTACTTTATATATAAGTCTAGGGTTGTGATTTAGTTACTAATTAAGTTACTAACTAAATAACTAAATTTAATTAAACTAAACTTAGTCTTAATTTAACTAAAGTTACTTAACTAACTAACTCAAAGTGACTAAAATTACTTATAAAAGTGACTAAGACTAGGTTTAGTAAGACTAAACTTAGTTATTTAGTTAGTAATTTAGTTAGTAATTTAGTTAGTAATTTAATTAGTAATTTAATTATAATTTTAATAATTAATTAATATTAAAAAATAAAATTATATAAAAATTATAATTAAATAATATATATAATAATATATTTAAAATAAGTCTATTTATAAGTTTTAAGTTAATAGTAAGCTAAAAAAGCTTAATTTATATTATAATATTTATTTATTTATTTAAGTACTTTAATACTAATTATTAATAAATCTATTATTTTACATATTTTATTAAATAATAATGATATATTTAAAATAATATTATATTTAATTTTAAAATTAATATTACGTAAATAAGCTTAACTTATATAATATTACCTATTTATTTATTTAAGCTTTTTAAAGCACTTTAATATTAATTATTAATAAAACTATTATTCTTAATATCTTATTAAATATTAATAAGAAAATTATAAAAATATAATATTTTGATTATATATATAATAATATATTTAAAATAATTCTCTATTTAATTTTAAAATTAATATTAAATAAAAAGGCTTAATTTATATAATAATACTTAGTTATTAATTTAAGCACTTTAATATTAATTATTAATAAAGCTATTATTTTTAATATTATATTAAATACTAATAGTAAAATTAAAAAAATTTAATATTTAAAATATATAATATAATTTCTAAATTCAATCTAGAACTAAAAAAGTAATTATTATATAATTTAAAAATCACTTTCTTCCCTATTTTCTTTTAAATTAATTATAGCTTTTTTAGCTTTTTTAACTCCGTTTTTTTTAGACTTATTTTAACTAGCTTCTTCTTTTTTTTTAACCTTTTTAACTAATTCTTTTAAATTCTAAACTTCCCAGCTTTTTAATAAAACTAATTTCCTAACTAAGCTAAAACAAATTCTATTTCTATTTTTAGTAATTATATTACTAAAAAAAAAAATTCTTTATATAGTTATAAAAGTAATAAGAATAGCTAAATTATACTTAAATAAAATACGTAATATTAAAAGTCTAGTTTTATTAAATTCCTATTATTATAAGATATTAACTTAATTAATTAATTAGTAATAAAATAATAATAAATAAAATAATAATAAATAAAATAATAATAAATAAAATAATAATAAATAAAATAATAATAAATAAAATAATAATAAATAAAATAATAATAAATAAAATAATAATAAATAAAATAATAATAAATAAAATAATAATAAATAAAATAATAATAAATAAAATAATAATAAATAAAATAATAATAAATAAAATAATAATAATAACTTATATCTCTTCCTAGCCTACTTTTTAATAAATAAATATTATATTTTTCTAATTAGTTAAAATATAATATATATAAATTATTATTAAAATTAATATCTAAGAGATTATAAAGCCTTAAATTAGAATTTAAGACTAATTTATTAATAAATAACCTTTTTTAATTAAAATAGCCTTCTTATTTAAATTTAAACTTAATAAAAATTAATAAAATTATTATTTAATAAAAAATAAAGTTATATAATAAATAGTACTTATATTTTATATTTAGTCTTAAAGATATTTTTAATATTATCTTTTATAATAAAATAATAATATAATACCTTATTTAACTTAAAATGCCTTAATTTAATTTTAAAGTCTAAAATACAAGCTAAAAAAAAGGCCCAATTTAATTAGTTAATTATTATATAGTTAATAATATAAATAAATAACTTACTTATAAAGTCTTAATTAGGTATTAAAAAACTAATTATAAAATTATTTTCCTAGTTTAATTAAGCCTTTATTTATAGCTTAATTATAAACTAAATTAAAATCTTATTATTATATAAGTAATTAGTAAAAAATTAATTAAATAAAAATAATAAAAGACTTACCTTTTTAAGATTTAAAGCTTAATTAAAAAATCGAGCTTTTAAAACTTCTAGCTTTTTATAAAACTTATAAATATATAAAAAAGCTTTAGAAATAGTTATATAAAACTGGTTTTATAATTTAATAAAAGCTTTTAAAAAGATTTAAAAAATAACCTTTAATTTAGTTAAAGCTTTTTAATCTAAGAAATTTAAAACTATAACTTTTAATTTCTTATTAAAATCTATTTTAATAATATAATTAATAAGCTTTTTAAAAATTAAAACTATATTTATTATATTATAAATTGAATTCTAGTAAGTTAAATTATTTTTAAAAAGAATTAATATTTAATTTTAAAAATAAGCTTAAAAACTAACTTAAAAAATAACTTTATATAAAGGGATAATTGTTTTATTAAAGTTAAAAAGTTAATTTCTTTTTAACTTTTCTTTATTAATACTTTCTTAAAAAAGCTTTTTAATAAAGTTATTATATTTAATAATAACTATAATTTATCTTAACTAATTTATAAAACCTATTAATAAATTAGTAACTTAAATATAATAATTAATAAATTAAAAACTTATTATTAAAGCTAAGTTTTAAAAATTCAGCTTTTTTTAAATTTTTAATAAATAAAAAATCTATATAAAAAAATAAAGTTAAATTAGAAAAATCAGTAGTTAAATAGCTTTTCAAAATATTTTATATAACAATATTAATTATATAATTTATATACTTAATATTTTTAATAAAGTCTTTATAAAATTATTTTATTAATTAATTAAATTAAACTATATTATTAAAATTTATTATATTAAAATAAATATTAAGAATAATTAAAAAATTAATTTTTTATATTTTTATATTTTTTATATATATTTTATTTATTATTCTTATTTATATATATTTTTAATTATTATTCAATATTTTTATTTTAATTATAATTTATAATTATTAATATTATTAGTTTTTAACTTAATAAATAAATTATATATATATAATTATTAAAATTTTAAAAATTCTTTTTATATATCTTTTATATAAATAAAATACTTTTTTTATTAATATAATATAATTTATTTAAAAAATATTAAAATATTATAAAAATATATTTATTTATATTTTAAGTATTTTTATAAATATTATAAATTATATTTTTTTTAAAAAAATTAAATTAAAATATAAATCTTTTTATTTATTTAAAAAATATTATTAAATTTTATTTTTATTATTTATATATTCATTATATTTATTTTAACTATTTTTATATTTTAGTATTAAATATTAAGCTTTATCTTAGTCTTAAAATACTACTTAGCTTATTTATAAAAGTTAATAAAGCTAACCCTAAGAAGTAAAGTAATATTATTATTAATATATATACTTTAAGAAGTATTATAATATATAATATTATAAAAGAAACTTATTAAGATATTAAGTAAGTTTTAGTTACTTTTTATTATAAAATCTTATTATTATCTCTTTTTTTATACAGTTATATAACTTAATTTATATATTATTTATATATTATATACCTTATAATAATAATTTTAAAGCTTTTTATAACCTTTTAAAAATATAATAATATTAAATAAGAGAAGTATATTAATAAACTATTTAATAAGAAGGCAAGCCTTTTTAAATTCTTTTTAAAAAAATAATTCTATATTTTTTAATTAAGTTATTAAAATCTTTTTTTTATTATACTTTAAGGCTAGTAAGCCCTAGATTATTTATATAAAAAGGTATAAAATTAAAAAAAAGACTACTTAAAGACTAAAAGAAACTTAATAAATAAAAGATCTAGTATTAATATAAAGCTCTTTTAATATAATTTAATTATAAAAAAGGTACGATAGTTTTTAATAATAACTAAAGGCTTTATAAGAAACTTAATATTTTTAAGTTAAGATTTAGCTCTTAAAGAAAAAGGTAAGTTAAGCACTTATTAATACTTATTATAAAAAGTATTAAACTTTAAGATCTTCTTTTTTAAAAAAAGAGATTAACTTTAAGCTATTAAAACTTAAAATCTTAATTACTTTATTAATGACTTAAAAATAAAAAGATTAATTACTAAGCTTATAATATATCTTTTAAAGCTTTTATAAATTTAAAAAAGACTAGTATAAGATAGTACTAACTTTATAATATTTAAATAATAATAATTAAGCCTTTTTTAAAAAGTCTTTAAAAGCTTTTTAAAAAAAAAATAAAAAGCTTTTAAGATAAAGAAAAAAGATAGTATTAATAAAGTTATAAAAAAAGTATTAAAGTAATAAGGGATTTAATAACTTTTAATAACGTAAACTTTCTTATATTTATTAATAAGTAAACTTTAAAAATAGTATTTTAAGCTAAACTCTTATTTAATTATTAAGACAATCTAAAATAGAACTTTTTTAAAAAGATTTTAAACCTTTTTTAATCTCTTAGTTTTAAAAATCTAAAACTATTATAATTAACTTTATAATTCTTAGCCTAAGCCTTAGTATATACCTCTTAATTAATAATTATAATAAAAGTATTTTTTAATATGAAAAAAGTAAGTAATATAATTAATAAAAGTATTATTAACTATATAAGCTTTTAGAAGTTATATAAAAGGGCCTTAATTTTTATAAATACTAATTAAATAGTTTTAAAAATAAGTAATACTTAAATTATATTTATATTTTTTACTAATTTTAAAAAAATTATTTATTAAGTAACCTTTTTAATAATAATGACTTAAAAAAGTTATATCTTTTTATTATTATTTTAAATATTATCATCTAAAATAGTAATCTTAATTAATATTTAAAAAAGAAAATAATAACTTAAATTAAAATAAAATTAAATTTAAATTAAAAATGCTTAAAAATTTTAGTAAACTTACTAAATAATAAAGTAAATATATAATATTTATAAAATAAGTATAAGTTATTTATTAAAGTACTAAAACTATAAAACTTATTAATATATTAAGAGAATTCTTATTAAGTTAAAAAGCTTATAATAATTTTTTTAAAAAAAAGTATAATAAAACTCTTATTATATAACAAGTAAGATTATATAATTAATATTATATTAAAAAAGTTACTACTTTTTAAACTAATTTATTTACTTTTATAAAAAGAACTTAATATACTTTACTAATATCTAGCTAATAATTTAGTAAATAAATATATTTAATACTTAAAAAACTTAATAAGAGCTCTAATTTTTTTATTTTTAAGTTAAATAAGTCTCTTTATTTATATATTAATTACTAAGAGCTAAATAATATAATAATTAAGAATCAGTACTCTCTTTTATTAATTTTAAAAATTATAAATTATATTTAAAGCTATTACTTTTTTAGTAAGCTAGATATTAAAGATATATAAATCTTTTTAAAAAATATTAATATTATATTACTTTAACTTAAAAAAACTTATATAATTAAAAACTAATATTTTATAATTTATAATATTAAGTATTATTTTTTAAAAAAAAGAGATAGTTTTTAATATCTTATTATATTTTAATTATAAAGGTTTTAAAAAACTAAGTTAAATTATAATACTTTAAATAAAGAGATATTTATAATTATAAAGTTATTTATAAATTAAAAGTATTATTTTAAAAAGCTAGTAAAACTTATTACAGTTCTTAATAATTACTAAAACTTATAATCTTTTATAAAAAAGGAGTATTTAAATAATTAATAAGCTTAGTAATATATTAAGCTTATATTATATAATTTTATAATTAAGTATTAGTTAAGTAAAATAAACCTTATTAATAAACCCTTTTAAAAACTAGATTATAAAAAAAAGAATATTTCTTGAAATAGCTTAATAAATTAAATAATTACTAAGATTAGACTATTTAAAAAAGAAATAGTATTAATAAATACTAAAGTTAGCTTTATATATATAATATAAGACTATAGTAAACCTATTTTTAAGAACTATATAATATAATTAAACTAAGTAAAAGAGAAATTTAAAATATTACTTAAACTTTTTTAAAAATATATATAAAAGGCTTTAATTAAAGAGATTATTAATAATAAAAAGGTTTTAATAACTCTAATAAAAATAATTAAGATATTATAGTTTTATAAAAAAAGCTTACTAAAATATTAAGTAAGCTTTAGTTACTTTTTATTATAAAATCTTATTATTACTTTTTTTTATAAAGTTATATAGCTTAACTTATATATTATTTATATATTATATACTTTATAATAATATTTTATTAATTTATAATAAAAATCTTATTATTAAAATAAATTATTTATATTAAAAAATAATAATAAAATATAATTTATATATTTATATTTATAAATATTAATAAATTTTATTATTTAAAATACTATTAATTATTAATAATATTTATTAAAGTATTTATTTAAAAACAATTATTTAAATATTTTAATAATATATTAGTATTTAAATTTAAATAATTAACTATTATAATTAATTTTAATAAAATAGAAAGATTAACTTATTAATAATTATATTATATATTATTTAATAGCCACGAGCACAACGTACATCATGGCCTTAACTAGGCAGCTAAGTATTCTCGCTCACGGCCAGGTTCTCAAACTACACCACCATTCCCTAAGCTAATGCTGCGACGTCAAAGACGCTAGCCTAACTGAAGGCCATGGTGAAATTGCCCACGTCGTTCTGCTCTTCTGTTGGGTTGAAGTAGTGGTGGCGGCCGCTCGAGAGCAACGACGCTTGCCAGGCACAGTTGGAAGTAGAAGCGCCAGTCGGGACAGGTGTGGGGCCCTGGCCTGGCGGAGCATGGCGTTACCGAGGTGGATAATGGCAACATTTAAAAGAGCCATACAGAACACCCGCGGGTTGCCCATACGACAGATTATCATGAGGTGCTTGAGCTGCTCGGTCGAGGCGTCACAGATGGTCTGCACCGAGCTGTCGCTGGACGAAAAGGACCGCAGGGGCAGCGGCTCCACTTCAAGGCTGAAGGGGCGGAAGATCGAATATCAGCACAGATTTATCCACTGTATACGCACTGGAAGACCAGGAGGTGATATGAGTTGGTCTTGTCCCGCGCCATGTCCTCGTCAAGGAAGTCTGCCCATTCGAGCCTCTGTTGATACTTGGATTCAGCCAGCGGCACATTAGCAGGCTTAGATGCCCGGTCGTCTTTAAAGGAGTATAATGTGATGATGTAATGCATGAGACGACATAATTTGCAAAGGGATGCAAAGGTCTTGCCCATATATGGCACCGGGACGAGGGTAGGCTAGGTGATGCTTAAGACCAAATTTTCCTGGCCTGCTAGATTGGCCCGATGTGGCTGTAAAAGGAGTTCATTCTGAAGAGGTAAGATGCTGTCCGCGTCTTTGGATTCCGTACTTACGTCAACCAGTTGTAGGCAGCGTGTGACACAAAAGACGCTTCTCGTTTCCAATCATCGGACCTCCAGTCAAACTGATTGGCGAGCTGTTGCTCTGGGCTCACACCAAAGAGACCCATACTATCTGCCATATTTCGGCCCGCCGTGTAAAGGTCTGAAGGCGGCCCGTCGCCAATGGGTGTTAGACAGCTGAGGTTGAAGAGCATGGTAGCTGCCACAGTGACGAGGGAGTCGGAACACCGCTCACGCAGCGAGAGGCGCTCGGCCTCATTCATGAAGGACCGGCATTGAATAGAGAGTGATGGATCAACGGAGGCGTCCACTTGCTTGGACGAGTTAGCGTCAGTCAATAATAACAGAGCTGTCAGACTCACACAAGCGAACGACAGCAGAGCGTTGACGAGAAATGCGGAGCAGAAATGGCCGGGCACCTGGGCTATCATGTCACGGACAAATAGGTTGGGGTCGAAGAAGCCAAACACGGGATGACAGACTTCGAGATACGCCGAGATGATTTCAGAGGTGACCTTGTCCGTGATGGGCACGTCTGTCCAATACTGTACTCGAAGGTGAGCCAGGCGTCCGAGTGATGCGCCCGAATCCAAGCCCAACGATTACGCGTCTAGTCGCGCGTGTTGAACAGAAAATTGGACTCGTTGACGTCGGTGCGTCCAATCTCGATGCTCTCCGTCTTATCCAGCGCCGCCTCCACCATCTTCTTCTTGCGATTCTGCATCTCCACGATTCGGTCCTCGACCGTGTTCTTGGTCAGGATGCGATACACCTTGACCTCCCGCTGCTGGCCGATGCGGTAGGCCCGGTCGACGGCCTGCATCTCAACGTACAGGTTCCAGAACGGATCCATAATGATAACGCAGGACGCCGCCATCAGATTCAGCCCTGCATTACCGGCTCGCAGAGAGACGAGCATCACGTTCGTCTTGCCTTTGGGGTCGCGGAACTCGTGCGCCGCTGAGTTTGCTGATCCCCCGACATGCTGTCTTGCGCAGATACCTCTTGTACTTCCTGTACGCGTCTTGGTTCTTGGACGCCTCTCTGCTAAGCGTCTTCAGCATGGAAGGCTTGATGTCGGCAGCCTTCTCCTTATCCTTGCGCTTAGGTGTTTGCGTTTGCTCACCTCGCCGCCGTTAGACACCTCTTGCGGTCAGTAAATTCATTATTGATAACGAAAACTCGAAGGTTCTCCTTGTGACGACCGGGCTGGTTCCAACTGTGTAAACAGCAGTAATCGTACTGGGGTTTATATTAGCAATTGTACCAGGGCGTAATGCTGAGCGTTGATCGGTGTGTAAGACAAATGTATTGTCACGTCTGGTAATGAGCAAGTGTATTGCAGTAACCAAGTTGTATTAATAGCTGAAGAGGCTGGTCCTCTTTATCGTATTACAGTAGGGGTATATATACTGGGTTACTATGTTTGCTTGGAGCAATCCTTCAGGGAGCGCTTGTTTATTGGAGCGCCGCGCTCCTGGAGCGTCGTCGCTCCCTCTGTTATCGCTCCGCCCCTTGATTGGTTGAGGGTGTGAGTTCGGGTATGAGTTCTTCTAACCCGTGTGGCTACGCCGCACGTCGGGGTACTGTGCATTAGCGCCAGGTCCTGACACGATGTCTCCCCCTCTCAAGGTCTTGTCCTCAAGGCCATATGTTGCGACCCGTTGGTTCGTGAACCCTTTTGTGCAACTTAGACCTTTATTATTTTTCGTCATGCTGACATAATGTCAGGCCGAGTGATCAAGTCGCGCGCATCCCAACGAAAAGGCTCCGAACGCGACGTCCTTCTCGGCGTGGTTGCTGAATTCTGCGAGGAGGCCGATATGCCTTGTACTCGTTGTTTTCGTTCCGGCAAGCCGTGTCTTATGTCGGACGATTCGTCTCGTTGTACGAATTGTATCAAGGCACGCAAGCCTTGTGATGGTACCCGTGTGGCTTCTTCCCGTAGGTGGTGTGTTGTCTCCTGTGTTTTATTGGGTGCTGACTTCCTTTCTTAGTTGTGAAGCTTGTTGGTCAAGAAAATAAGTTGGAGGATGACGAGGAGAAGGCGGGTGATGAGTTGTTGGCTCTTCAGGAGGAGATGGCCGGGGTGCAAGCTCGTATTGCTACTGCCGCTGCGCGTTTGTCGCGTATTCGTACGACTAAGAAGAAGGTGAAGGCGCGTCGCGTGGAAGCGCTTCGTCGTGGTCTTCAGGGTCTCGACGAGGAGGATCGGTTGTCTGCCGCTCTTGAGGTGCGTGAGGCCGCCGTGGTGGAGGAGTTGCATGGTGTTGGCGTCTCGGATGGCGTAGACTGGGATTCGCTTGGTCTTGGTTTTATCGACCCTGGGTCGCTCGTCGTTTCAGAAACTCCTCGAGCTTCTTCCTGCAATGGGTGAGGTTTTCTGAGGGTTCCCATGTGTTTTCTGATTCGGGCCAATCTTTCCACTTGATCAAATAAAGTGTTCTGCCGTCCTCGTATGTCTTGTCTAGGATTTCCTCAACTACCCATTCCGTGTTGGGTAGAACCTCCGGTTCTCGTTGTGGTGGTGCGTCCGTTCGTACCCCGATGGTGTTTTCGGCGGATTCCAGAAGCGAGATGTGGAATATCGGGTGTACTTTGATGTTCTCGGGCAGGTCTAGTTCGTAGTTGCTCGTCGAGATTCGTTTCTTGATGGCGTAAGGTCCGATGAACTTGTAGTCCAGTTTTTTGTTTTGTCGCGTCATCGTCAGGTTTTTTGTGGATAGGTAGACCATGTCTCCCCTCTCGAAAGTCGGTCCTTCCGATCTTTTCTTGTCGTAGTACTTCTTCATCTGGTTCCGAACGTACTCGAGTTCTGTTTTCATTTCTTGGTGCATTGCCTTGATTTGGTCCGTTTTGAGCATGGCCTTGACGTTCAAGGGTCCTTCTCGTGGTTGTCGGTACGCATCTGGGTTGTAGCCGTAGAGCGCTATAGCTGGTGTTGTGTTGATGCTGCTGTGGTGCGACGAATTGTAGGACAATTGCGCGGTTGGTAGCAGTTCTACCCAGTTGTTCTGTGCGTAGTTGACGTAGCACCTGAGGTACTGTTCTACCTCTTGGTTCAAGCGTTCTGTTTGACCGTCGACTTGTGCTCTGAAAGCTGTAGTCAATTTGTGGTTTAGGCCTAACATGCTCATGAGTCCCTGGTTGAACTTTGATGCAAATGTCGGTCCTCTGTCGGAGATGATCTCCATTGGTAGACCGTGAGCTGAGACTATTACTCTGTGGAACATGAATGCTAGTTGCTCTGCGTCTGTCTCTTCCTTGTACGGGATGTAGTATGCGAACTTTGTGAATCGGTCCACGATTACGCATATACTGTCGAAGTGTGTTTTGGTGATTGGGTCTTCTGATAGTGGTAGCTTCACGATGAAGTCCATTGTGACCGAATACCATGGTTGTTTACTGACTGGTAGTGGTTGTAACATTCCGTAGGGTTTGTGTCGTGGTGCCTTAGTTTTCTTGCAGAGGTCGCACGTTGCGGTGACCTGTTCTACCATCTTCTTCATTCGTGGGAAGATGTAGTTCTGTTTGAGGCGTTCGACTGTCTTCTTGACTCCTTGGTGTCCGTGTAGGACGTGCTCGTGTACTTCTCTGATGAGAGCGTGTTGGAGTTCGTCAGGTACGAAGAGCGGGCCCGCTTGGTTTTCGTTTGCCGGGTGCTCCTGTATTTCGTCCTGGATGGTTGGTTCTTGCCGTTGGGTCCGTCCGATAGTGACGATACGGCTGATTGGGTTCTGGACATAGTTTCCTTTTTCATCTTGTCTTAGAAGTTGTGTTTCCATTTTGATGTTGTCTGGTTCGAAGTCGGGTCTTCGGCTGATTGCGTCTGCCCTGCCGTTCTCGGATCCTTTCCTATGGATGATGGTGTAGTCGAATTCAGATAGACATTCGGCGTATCGTAATTGTCGCCCATTCAATTTCTGCGTGGTCGCGAAATAGGAGATATTTTTGTGATCCGTGTAGACCTTGATCTGGTGGTTGCTTCCTCTAAGGTATTGTCGAAATTCCTTGAAGGCGTTGACAATTGCTAGGAATTCTTTGTCGTAGATAGGGTAGTTTAGTTCTGCTCCAGCGAGTTTGTGTGAGTAGAACGCGATTGGGTGTAACTTCCCCTTTTCGTCTCGTTGTCCAATCTGGGCTCCTAGGCCGCCATCCGAGGCGTCTGTTTCGAGCTCCGTGGGTTTGTCTGGGTCGAACATTGTGAGTACAGGTTCTTCGAGGATCGCATCGCGTATCGCTTCGAATGCTTTCTGTTCCTTGTCCGTCCATCTGAAGGTGACCCCTTTCCTTGTCAGGTTGGTTAAGGGTGCTGCCTTGCTACCGAAGTTTCTGATGAACTTCCGGTAGTAGTTGGCGAATCCGAGGAATGACTGGATGTCTTTCACCGTGGAGTGCTCCGTCGGGTTTGGCCAATCTCGTACTGCTGCGATTTTCTTTGGGTCCATTCGGATTTCGTTGTGGGAGATGATGTGGCCCAAAAATTCTACTTTGTCGGCGTGGAACTTGCTTTTTTCTGGTTCCACCAGTAGCTTCGCGTCTTGCAGCTTCTGTAGTACCTTGTGTACGTGTTCCGTGTGCTGTTCGTCGTTCTCTGAGAATATCAGGATGTCATCCAGATAACACACTACGAATACATCGAGGTACTCGCGTAGTACGTGGTTGATCATTCGCTGGAATGATGCTGGTGCATTTGTCAGGCCAAAGGGCATGACGAGGTATTCGAAGAGTCCAAACTTGGTTCTGAATGCGGTTTTCCATTCGTGTCCTTCCTTGACTCGTATCAAGTTGTACGCGCCTTTCAGGTCGAGCGCGGTGAACTTCCTCATTCCTCGCAACCGGTCCTTCATCTCCGAGATGAGTGGTAACGGAGTTCGGTCCTTCATTGTTGCTTCGTTGAGTTGTCGGTAGTCCACTACTAGCCTGAGTTTGCCGTTCTTTTTTGGGACAAACATAACTGGGTATCCGGCTTCCGAAGTTGATACTCTTATGTAACCTTTGCGTAGCATGTCTTCCAGGTATTCTTTGAGAGTTGTGAGTTCAGTTTCGTTCAGGTTGTAGATGGGAAAGAACTTCGTCGTTTTTCCATCTTTGAGGACTATCTCGTGATCCCATTGTCCGTGTAATGGTAGTCCTGTTTCCAGTTCTTCCGCGAAGAGTTGTTCATACTTCCGGTACTGGGGTGGTATTGAGGCGAGTCTGTCGGGTTCGTCCTTCAATTTCTGAGCTTCGAGTGTCTTGTCGAGCTGTGTGAGCTGTTTCCGTAGGTATGCAATGACTCGCTGAGTTCGCCTGTTGCGTAACTTCTGTTGTTTTCGTAATATCCCTTTGTTAGGGGTGGCGATAGTGTCCGTATCGTCCGTCCTGTTGTCGGTTGACTCATAACCGTTCTCAGGTTGAGATCTCATGTCGTCGTGGGGCTCGTCAATGTCGGCATTTGGGTTGTCCCAAATGTGGCCAGTCCTCCAGTTGATGAGTGGGTTCCGTTGGTACAGCCATTCGTATCCTAGGACAACGTCGTGTGAGGCCATAGGTACGATGTCGTAGTTGATTCCTTCGTTTCGTCCGTTTACGTAGGTCTTCATGTGCTTGATTTCGCGGCTGATGACCCCGTTGTCGTACTCAAAGGTGGATCCTTCCAGGTTTACTACGTCGTATGGTCGTTCCTTCTCCGTCCAGGGTAGTCGCATCTGATTGACTAACCGTGGTGAGATGTAGTTTGCGTTGGCTCCGCTGTCGATTAGCGCGTCTAGCCATTTCCCTTTAACCCGTACTTTTGTGGTCAATTGCGTCCTGTGGTCACCGGTGGTGGTGCCGAGTCGTTTGGTTGGGTTCTTTGGTCGTTCAGGTAGCTCGGTTACTGACGACGTTTTCCTTTTCCCTTGTTGTCGTGTCCTTTGTTGTGGTGGTATCGGTTGAGTTTGTACTTCATGTGCATCCTGCATTCTATGTCGGTGCAAGTGTTGGATTGCATTCCGCAGTATGGTTGTAGGTTGACAGTGACCGCGTCACATTCTAACCTTCCTACTACTTCCCACTGGTGTCTGCTGTCCTGGAGCAATGGTACCAGTGCTTTTGTTCCTCTGTCAGGTCGAGTTGGGTATGCGTCGTACTTCCTTTTTGTCTCCTCGTGCGTCCTGCATGTGTGATCGTAGCAGTGTGTCCAGGATAGGTCTACGTGGTCCAAGTCGTATGGGCTGAATATCGCTTGGTCCCTTACGTCGGCGTTGACGCAATCTCGCCTGTTGTTCCTTGTGAAGGCGGGGATGATTGCCATGCTTCCCTTTGTGAGTTGTTGGGCGAGTTCGCATGCTTGGCTTTCTTCTTTTTCCCATTGGTTGAGTTCGTGGAAGACTTGGGTTGCTTTTCCGTGTCGGGGGTCTGTTCCTTCTAGGTCTTGTGACTGAAGTTCGTCTTTCTGTGGGGCTAGGCCTAGCAGCTGGGCTCTGTCCCATTCAATCCGTGACAGTCGGTCAGAAGCAAGTCTGTACGTTCTGAATTGTTGGAGCTTCTCTTGGACGTAGATGTCGTGTGCTTCTTCCTGTTCTTGTGTCCATAGGGCGACTCGGTCGTCGTTCCTTGGTTCCGGGGTTGGTTCCCACTGTCGGTCATGTTTCTGTCGTGTCATGCGTAGTGGTTTGGCGTTGTTTTGTTGGCGCTTAGGTCCCTCGGGGACTGGCGTCCATTCTCCTGTGAGGTAGTTCTTCGCTCCTCGTTGTTTGAGGTGGCTCTCGGCCATCTTTTGTTGCAAGTTTTTCTTTTGCTGGTGATGAGTGTCGTACTTGTCTTTCATCGTGAGTGCTGCCGTGAGGGTGATTTCGTTTCTCGAGGCTCCTACTAGGTCGTAACCTGATCGGGCCATGGCGATGGTTTTCGTTGGTTCTTCTTGGTTTGCGTCGGGTATCGGCCCCCAGAGCTCCAGCGTGTCGTTGTTTTTCTGGTGGGGTCTGTGGTCTTGGGCTTCGATTGACGTAGTGTACTCATCCCACTGTTTGGTGAACGTCCTGTGTACTTGCGGCCAGTGTGTGGGGCATGCCAGGATGTCGCATTGATCTTTTGTTTCTCCCATGCAGAATCGGGGTGTGGCTGCTGTGATGGTGGTTCGTGCCTTGTCTCTGTAGGCCACGTTCCAATTTGCGGGGTTGAATTTTTCGTTGATTGCCAGCTCCCAGTTTTCTTCTTGGGTTCGTTCTTGGTACTCCGGAGGGTGTCCTTCGTACCTTCGTTGTCGTTCTTTTCGAGTCTCGTTTTGTCGTCTTGTGACTCTGATTTGTTTGGTGGATCGTTGGTGTGCGAGCGGGTATCGTTCCGCGTGCCATTGTTGCCATTGTTGAGAGGCGAAGCGGGCTACTTTCTTCCAGTGCTTGAGGCACAGGAGGTAAGTGCATTCCTCCTTCCTTTCCTTGGGGCAAAAGGCTCGGCTGACGCCCACTACTTCTCCATCGTGGTATCCTACTAACCATCGTGTGGGGTCGAAGTTGTCGAGTCTTGCTTCCTCGATTCGTTCCATCAGATCGCAATATCGTGCTTCGTGTCCGGTTTGCCTGCAGGTTGTGCACCAGGCGTATTCCTCGTCCCATACCCTTGAGATGAAGGGTCCGGGTTCGATTCTGTCTCCGGCTGTTTCCTCCATGTGGGTCATGGTGACTAGGTCTTGCTCCGAGATGTCCGCGGGTTGCGTGACTCGGATTACCTTGGTCGTGCGGATGGCTGTTTGCCCATCCTCGTCTTCCTGTTTGTTAGTGAATCGTACCTTCTTACCTTCCGGGACCTTGTTGAACTTGGGCTTGAATTTGTCGTTTGTTTTGACCGGGTTACGACATTCGGGCGATCGGTGCCCATGCTTGCCGCAGTTCCAGCAGAGGGTCTTCTGTGTGTTGCCGAGTTCCATTGGTCCTGGCGCCTGTCCGTAAGAGGTGGGGGTGAACCGTTTTCTTCCTTGGTTCTGTTTTGGCTGAGTCTTTCGGTTCTCGTTTCCGCCCTCGCGTCGTTTTTCTTGGAATCGTTCGTACAATCTATTGTCGATTTTGACGGCGAGTTGTGCGTAATTCGTGAAGTCAGCTGGTAGGTTCATGTTTTTGGCCAGCTCGTCTTTGACGCTGTCCTTGAGTCCTCGGTAGAACTCGTCGATTGCCATTTCGTCAGTCCAGTCAAGCTTGTTTAGCAGATGCCGGAATTTGGTCAAGTAGGCCGATGCTGCTTTGTGCTGGCTGAGTTTGCGGATGGCCATGAGTGCTTGGTATCTCTCGTCTACTTCGCCGAAGTCGTTGATCAGGGTTTGTTCGAAGGCTTCGAAGTCGTCGAACAAGTTTCGGGTGAACCCCTTCCTGTCGGCTGGTTCTTTTTCGAGATAATCCTTGAGGTAGGTGTTCATGGTCGTCCTTGGATCTCCTCGGAGGAGTCCGATGGCGAATTGTACCTTGCGTTCTTCGCTGTAGAAGGTGTTCTGGTACATCATGAAATGGGATCGGAGTGCCGTGATGAAGTCAGGTAGGGTGGTTTTATTGCCCTCCCAGGGTTCTGGGTTTTTTGGCTTAACGATTTCTCCAAAATCCTTGACAGGTGGTCCCATGCGGCCGATGTTTTCGATTCCTTCTCGGGCGTCTTGGAGGCCACGTGTCTGCGCGTTCCCGATGGCATTGATGGTTTCTCTGAGGCTTGCGTTCTCCGTTTGGGTGTTGGTCAACTGTTCGTTGAGAATGGCCGTTTGCTGGGTCAACCGGTTGATTTGTTCGTTGACGTAGTTCCCGATTTGGGTGGAGTGTGCCTTCGTATCTTCCAGTTGCTTTCTCAAGGAGGCGTTGTCTGCCTTGAGTCGAGTGATGTCCGGTCCGTAGTCATCGTCGGATTCTTCTCCAACATCCTTCATGGTGTTGTCGCTGGGTGGGGTGTTCTGGCGGGTGCCTAACGAACTTGCGGTAGCGGGCTTCTTTCCTTGGGATGCCATCGTGGATATTGCTCAGCGTTGCGCGAGTAGTACAACTGAACAAGAGCTATCAACGTGTAACAACCGGGCTGGTTCCAACTGTGTAAACAGCAGTAATCGTACTGGGGTTTATGTTGGCAATTGTACTAGGGCGTAATGCTAAGCGTTAATCAGTGTGTAAGATAAATATATTGTTACGTCTAGTAATGAGTAAGTGTATTGCAGTAACCAAGTTATATTAATAGCTAAAGAGGCTGGTCCTCTTTATCGTACTATAGTAGGGGTATATATACTGGGTTACTATGTTTGCTTAGAGCAATCCTTCAGGGAGCGCTTGTTTGTTAGAGCGCCGCGCTCCTGGAGCGTCGTCGCTCCCTCTGTTATCGCTCCGCCCCTTGATTGGTTGAGGGTGTGAGTTCAGGTATGAGTTCTTCCGACTTATGTAGCTATACCGCACATCAGGGTACCGTGCATTAGCGCCAGGTCCTGACACTCCTTGCTGTTGACTTTATTATCTAACTTATACTCCTCTTTAGAGTACTTATTATTATCCCCTGATCTCTTAGCCTTATCTACTTCTTTATTTTTTAAAGCTAGGAACTGCTTAGGTATATAAGCCTTCTAGAATAGGTTATATAAGAAGCTCTTTACTAGCTTAAACTAGCGTTGGCAGGCAGGGCACTTTGCTTTGCTATTTTCGCTTCCTTTTTGCTAATTCTATTATGCCGCGTTCTCTTAGAGGCACTCGCTGCAGCTGTCGTGGCTATATAGGACGAGGAACATAGGACACTGCACTGTGTAATAGCAGACAGGATACTTAAAGGCCTTGGCCTCCTTAATCCTAGCGACTACTTCCCCTTCTAAAGCCTTGACTAGCTTTATCTTTTTATTATTAAAAATACTAGTTATGATAGTGTGTGGCGGCTGGATCACACTGGCATTTAGTGGTTGGGCTGGATTGGTCAATTGGGCGTTTGGGTCAGTAGCTTAAAAGGAGCAGGTTCGCTCAGTGCTTTAGATCAACAAGAATTTTTTCCCCCTCTTCAATCTTTTTCTGTTCAGGGACTCCTTTATTTCTGTCTGATCAGACCGCTGGTCAATTCAGATTTTGTTCATCTTGCGAGGTTCTCTTGCTGGAGGTCACGCAATTTTCCGCTTTTTGCCCAAGTTCGGCTACCCTACGGCAGGTTTCTGCAGGGGACACTGACAACGGCTGGTGTTTGTTTGGCCTGTCATTCTCACCAACAAAACAGGGATAAGTAGGGGCGAAGCTGGTCGAGCAGACGGCCAGCAGCCTGGTTTAGGATAGTAGCCTTCTAGGCAGATAATAATATTATTAAGGTACAGAGCCTCACTCTTTTATATAAGTGTGTTAATAATGTCGGCCTTGGCTTTATTATTAAAGAAGCTGCAGAAGGTACCCTTGACAACCTGCTTTATTATAGCCTTATACTACTTAGGGATATAGAGCCGATTTTATAAGTATACAGTCCGGTCTCCTATACTAGTCAGCAGCAGGCTGTGCTTAATATTATTCTATAAGCTGTGAATAACCTAAAGTTAAGAAGGGATCGCGGCAGGTAATTAGAACGCTGCTATAGGTACTATAGCTACTAGCTCTACAACTAAATTATTTTACTAAGAGATACTTACTTAGCCACCCTATCCTCTATTATAAGAGGGCTAAATCAGAGAGTTATATAGATATTACTATATAGGCAGTTATCTATAATAGAATATAGATATAGCAGGATGCTCTCTTTCTTAATATCTTGATACCTATATAAGGTGCTAAACTTTAAGGCGCTAGGCAGGCTGTTAAGGTTTAGTAGCCTTAAGACGCCTCGCTTCCTTAGCCTCCTTTTATACTTCTTTATAACTTTATCCCACTTAATGTCCCCGGTCTCTTATATCTTGCCTCCTGACCTTAGTAAGCGTGCGCTTCTAGTTAAGCTTGCCTTATATACCTGCATACTTTGCCTCAGCCAGCTTATAGTTAAGTATAATAATCTTACACTACGGCTTGTATATCTTAATACCTAGCTTGCTAATAGGCTATAGTGGCAGGGGCTTGCCGCCCTAGCCGCTATGGCGCGGGCACTTTTGAGTGAAAAGTGGTACCCCTGCCGGGTCACTTTCGTATGGGCTCGCGCGCGGGAAGTGACGAGCCGGGCGCTGCGGGGTGCCGTGGCGGTCTCGAGTGAAAAGTACGGCGCGGATTGGCCGGGGGGGCGGCGCCATTCAAGTGAAAAGAATCGCAGCTATTGGCTCCAGCTATGCGAAAAAGGAAAGAAAGCGAACGTCCATTGGCCGGGGGCTCTACCTTCTTATGCAGATCACAGATCACCACCACTATTGAAGGGGCATACCAGGAGGCAGCTAGCTGGGTAGGCAGGTAGGCCAGGCAGGCAGGTAGAGAGAGAGAAGAAGAAAAAAAAGAAAGAAAAGAAGGGAAGAAGAAAGAAGGGGGGGCAGGCAGGGAGAGCGCGAGAGAAGGTAGGAAGAAGAAGGCCAGGAGGAGGAGGCAAGCTAGCCGCACTTCTAATCCCTACCTACACACTCACTCACTCCAACCCTCCCTCCCTGCCTGCCTACCTAAAGAAAGGAAAGGAAAGGAAAGGAAAGTAGACCAGCCTAGAGGCTAAAGGCAGGATGGGCCTCAGCCAGTTCAGCCAGTTCACCTATAATGCCGACCACCGGGTCATCGTCTGCTGGCAGTGCGAGACCTGCCTTATCCCTAAGCTCACAAGCTTCACGAGCCACCTGCGGGCCGAGCCGCACCGGCTGGGCGGCGACGAGCTGAAGGCAACGCTCGAGCTCCTCCGCAGCTACAACCTGCGATCGGAGAGCGAGCTACGGCAGCATCGGCCCGACCGGTCAGAGCCATGCCGCCCGATCCCCGGCCTTGCCATCATCGCGGGCTACCTCTGCTGCTGCAGCACGGGGCCGGACTGCGGCTACTTCTGCACCCGGCGGCTCGTCACCATGTACGGCCACATGCCCCGGCACGGCAGGGTTACGTGTGGAAACCCAGGTCAGGGTTAGGCCGACCTTGGGAAATCGAGGGGTACACTTTTTTTAAAAAAACAGAAACTAAATCATTTAGCGATTTAAAACAATTTATTTCTTAATTTATACCTCTTCCCTTTTTTTTATATCTATTTTTGCTAATTAATTATAGAATTTTTAAAGATTACACAAGGGTTAATTCCAAATTGGGTATAGTCTCACGCAGATCCTAATCGGGTATAGCCAATTAATGATAAAATCAATTAGGTTTAGCGCAAGAAGCTGCCCCAATTAATGGTTTAATCAGCCAATAAGAAGCGCTAATTAATGATCAATACAATTGAGGCAAGACAACTTGCAGCTTTAACTACGTAGGAGGATATCTTTCACATCGAGATCAGCTTTATACTATGCCGCCGCAAGAGACAAGGCGTCGTGGCCGCCCGCGGCTGAATCTCACTAGCGAGGAGCGCAGAGCCCACGATCTTGCGCTCAATCGTGCGCGAGTGCAGCGATTCCAGCAACGGCAATTGGCACAAGCCAGCGCGGTAGTTGACGCGTCAAGCCAGCTGCATCACAATAGCTATGCTCACTACCCACCTCACCCACCAGCGCTCCCATCCACTACTGACTTATTCATCGGCCTGCATATCGACCCGAATATCTCGATCCCTGTGCCGGCCGAAGAGCCGCCCGCGCCTCGGCCCGTGGCAGAACCACCTCGCGACCAGCAAGACGTGCTGCAGCATGGTCGACCCGTCTGGAACCCGGTCGAGAACGCGAGGGCGATCCAATCGACACAGGACGACAGGCAAGATCGCAACCGCCTTTTCGAGAACTCTCATACCCAACTTGAGATCGTGTCTCGCGGCGGTGATGCAGCAGATGCCGTTGTGGTCGAAAGCCAGGCGAATGCCGACCAGAACAACACTCGAGACGAGGAGCTGCGATCGATCGCCAATACAGTGGACCAGCTGCTCATCTCGCCGCCAGACGCGTCACGCTCAGGTTGGTTGAGCATCGTACTCCGATAGGCAGGGCTACCCAGGCTAACGCAGCCACATAGACGGAGGCAATCGGTCCCAGGCCTCCAGCAGTAGTGTGGGTGCATTGAGTGACCCAGTACTGGGCTGGAGCCCGCAGTCGGCGCCTTCGGCTCAAGGAACAGCGCGTTCGGGGGCGAGTGCAGGCACGCAAACGCCTCGGCAGTCCCGCCAGCAGACCGAGCAGCCGCCGTCGTCGTCAGGTCGGCGGTCGGGGTCCCATACGCTTGATGCCTGGATAAAGCCCTCCCAAAGCTCGCCCACCGCCGCGGCTACCATGGCCCGGGATCATCATCAAGGTAGAGAGACGTTGAGCGTGTCTGGGATCATCAGCCCTACGGTCGAACCGGGCGCAGCCAGGCTCAACACAATCGTCAGCTCCAACGCGACCAGCCCGAGTATAACAGAACGAAGAAGCGAGGCGGTGGAGGAGCCAATGCCGGAAGATCCTGCTGTACTCTTATTCCGAGAGTGGACCGGCGAGGTAGGCTGCACGCGCCGGGAGCATGAAGACGGCCACCAGTCGCAGTTGAACAAGGCCACGGAGGCACTCGGGGCGGAACCGAGCTGCGCATCGCTGCTTGATGTAGCCAAGAGGCTCGAGGGTCGGGTATCTAACAGCAATGGGCGTGAGGATCGGTTGCCAGTCGTCCTCGACCCAGCACAAGACCTCTTACGGCCAGGGTACCGCAACGCAACGCTGGGGACGGCACCGACACGGCATAGCAGCTCCTGTAAGGCAGCCATGGAGGGGCTTACAGACCATGAGCCGTCGCCGCCCTATCTGTGCATGCACTCGCACTACGGCGAGCAGCAGGGCGAGCAGAGCGCTATACAGTCGACGTACGATGTCGACAGCCTCTGCAGCTTCCCCGTGTCGCTCGCGGTCGCGCAGATGGGGATCCAGTGGTATACACAGCCGCACGTTGTACTGAACCTGGTCGAGAACGTGCACCTCAGCATCCCGGTGCCGGAGTCGGTGCAGGGACCCGACGGTATTAAGGCGCAGCCCCTGCACAACATACCAAACTACTGCTTCGGGCGCGTGGTCGGCCTCGTCGACACCTTCATCTGGGTCTTCTTCCCCGCGCTATTCCGAACGCCCGTAACGGAGCCGTACAGCCAGACGGCGATCCGCCGAGACGTCTTTGTGTGCTGGTACGAGGAGGTGGTGATGCCGGCTATGCAGGCCGCGATCGACGACAACAACATCCTCCAGTACATCCCCAAGACGCACGCGATCGCTACGTCAGACAGCAGCGCACCTCGGGAAGCACTTGCAGCAGGCGAGGTGAAGCCAGCAGAGCAGGCCGAGATGGAAGACGATTTCGGGGCAGCCGGCAAGAAGAGGAGCCAGCCGGGTGCCGGGAACTCGGGGGCACGGCGCAAGCACTTCTATATCACCCTGCAGCCGCAATACCTCGACGCTCTGTGGTGCGGGATCCAGTATAGGGCGGCGGCCTACAGTGAGTTTGAGGGTGTGCGGCTGTACATGGCCGCAAAGAACACCAAGCTGGCCTGGATGCAGCCGAGGTTAGATGTAATGCTGGAGAAGTGGCAGCGGCACTGGGTCCAGGCCGTGGACGAGACATACCTCAAGCCAGAATCAACCTATATCGACATCGGGCGCCAGTGCACGCCGGCAGAGAAGGGTCCGCAGGGCAGGGTCTTGCTATGGCGGCGATGCTGCTTGGACAAGGCATGGCGGCGGCGCCTGCAGTGGAGCCGTATACAGGACCGGCGGTGCATCAGCGAGGATGTCAAGGGCCGCAAAGCCCCAATCACGAGGACGACGTATCCCTTTGTGACGCTCCGCGACGCTTGGGGCATGACGGTAACGCCGCGACCGGGGAGCTGGGAGATGGAGAACGGGCTCGTGTATAGTCAGTTCTACGACCTCATCAAGGTGCCGTTCGACGCGGCCAAGCAGTATCCCTTCCAGAACAGGCACACAGAGAGCATGTCGCTTGACCCGTCGTATCTCCGCGACCAGAATAACTCGACGAAAGGGATCCACGCACACCAGTCGCGGGTGCAATGCGCATACCGACTCAGCAAGCTACGCATCCATCGGAACATCCCGACCTGCGCAGATGACCCGCCGATCCAAGAGCTACCCGAGCATCAGTTCACGTACGGCATCCGGTCGGAGGACAGGGTGTCTCTCGCACTGCTGCGGCGTATCACAGAACTGTTCCGAGCGGACCCGCCACTAGAACAACCCGAGGGTCTGGGGTCCGAGGGCATCGTGGACAGGCCCTTCTTCTCAATACCGTCTGCTACCATGGCACGATTTCTTCGAGCGAGCGTTAATCGGTATTGCTTCCTGTTCGAGCACATCAAGTCCCAGACAGGGTTAAAGTACTCACTTCCCGAGACGATCACCATGGCCGTGGCGCTCCGCGGACTTCGCTTCAGCTACGACTCGTCATTGATCGGCAGTGAGAGTGTGCTGTGGAGCGACAGGTGGGAGTCAACACGGCGCACTCGTACGCAAGAGGGGGGCACCGAAGAGACAAAGACGCAGCGGGAAGGTCTGGGTCTGGGCAAAACCTCGAAGCTGCATGGATTTGGCTGGTGGCTGCCGGGGAAGTTTGACTGGAACATCTGGCGATTCCACTCGGAAGTGGGGGATCGACTGGCCGTCGGAAACGATCTGCTCCGTCAGGACTACAAACGGCAGTGGCAAGTGCTCAAGGACATCCGGGATGTCCACGTACGTATGTGGCAGGCCCAGAGCTGGGTCGGCCGATTCCAGGTAATGGAGAACGCGGCAGCTAAAAGGGTATGGCTCGAGTATCTCCATTCGACCGTTATCGAGCTCTTCCAACGCGATGTCTGGCGCGTGGCCCTTAAGAGCACAAAATGGAAGACGGGCTCCGACGTCACAGATGAGGCCGCCAGTCGCTATCCCGACTCCGATGCGCCCAACCTTTGCTACGATGGACTCTGTGATCTATTCCATGACCGGATGAGCGATACCAGCCACACTTGGCCTCACTTGATTACCGGGAATAAGCTACGATCGACGGAGGTGATGGACTTGTTTCACGATCTGTTCTCCCACAGCAGTTCGCATACAGCCCTAGGAGAGCGGAAAGGGTGGTATTCACTCCCTTTTCGGATTGCAGCACGGCGCAGTATCGAACTTATCACATTCTACTTTGGTCTCGTAGAGGCCCAACGATGGTATAAGGACCTCAGTCGATTAGTCTTCCTCACTCACTGGATCTTGCCTTGGCCATCATCTACAGAGCTTATCGGCACCACGAAGGAAAATAAGCAGAAGGACTTGAAGCGGCGGCTGATGTGGGCATCGATCATCTATATCGAGCCGACTAGCACGTCTCTGGGTTTTCCCAATCCTACCGTAGCACCGCGTAAGCTCGAGGACCCAGACGTGCGCATCTCTGTACAAAGCAGCCTTTCACGGGTACTGGCACCTTTATGCCGCCAGCGATTTGGCGGTTCAGGTTGGAAAGACGACGAGGACAACACAAACAGCCAGTTTCATTGGTCGACGCGCGACTTGCTTTTGAGCTCGAATCAGACAGTGCATATAGACGCATTGCGGCTGGGTCGTGCTGTAGAGCCGTACAACAATGGCAGCTTGTTTCCCGTCGTCGAAGGTGGCCGACCGCCGCAGCTTCGTCTGGTCAGCGCCATACGCAAGAAGACTCTGGACGAGCTTGAGGCTGTATTCAACAAGACGCTGGAGGCAGATCAGGCTAGGCGGCAGCGTAAGATCAGCATGGCGCGGTCCAGCCAAGCAGTCTACACGTCTTCCCCCACGGCATCCTTCCCGTCTCGCCACTCGGTGGCCGTGGCAAGCGAGTCAACGGTATCTCGAGCTGGATCTACCGGATTTTCACAAGGATCTATTTGTTTGGAAGAAATTCGAGAACAGCGTCGATTGGTGTTAGAGAAGCTATTAGAGGAGGAGGATGAAGATGCCTCTAATACATCGGACGGGACCGAGGGGACAGCCTTCACCATACAGACTATGGACAGCACGGGCTCGTGGCGGCCGCAGAAACGGCTAAGGAAGCAAGTCAAGCAGGAACGGGAAGAAAAGAAAAGAAACGCCTGAATGCAAACGCGGGGTTCGTATACGTATAGCGAGAGCATGTCCATAGAAACCTCATATCAAAGAGTAGCGTAGATTCAGGCTAGATATCATTTATCTGGCCGATAATAATCACACATTTGTCAAGTGTGCCTAAAGCCTTTAGGGCTTATCCTCGATGTCGTCTAGAGGCTAGGTGGCCTATCTCAGTTTGGGTGTCCGTAAGAGCGTTGGCAGCCCGTATACTAGCGTGCTCATCGCAGAAGTTGAGCTGCTTCTTAAGCAGATCGATCGTGGCTAGTATATCGACATCCATAGCATTCTTCTCCGTCATGATTGGGTTTGAACTTTTTGCTCGAGGTTAAATGGCATAAAAGAGTGTGTCAAGGGTATGTAGGGAGAGTAAAAACAGAAGGGATGGCATGAGGGGCGAGACGATTAGGGGGGCAAGAGTTCAAGGGCGGCGGTCAGTGGAACATGTCTCGGAATAGTATTGATGCGGATTCGAAGTTGGCCCTACGCCCTGCTCTGTAGACACACGATGAGCACGATGAGGATCATATTTACAGAAGGTTGCGCATATATATGAAGTTACAGCTCTATGTCATATGGCGAGGCCCGTATACCCCACAAGAGGATTTGATTGCTGTATCTACAGGGAGTGTACGTCGTTGGCTAGGTGCGTTTAAGTGTGGAAACCCAGGTCAGGGTTAGGCCGACCTTAGGAAATCGAGGGGTACACTTTTTTTGAAAAATAGAAAATAAACCTTATAGCGATTTAAACTGATTTATTTCTTAATTTCTACCTCTTCCCTTTTTTTCATATCTATTTTTGCTAATTAGTTATCGATTTTTAAAGATCGTAGGGTATTAGTGGGTCTCACGCAAAAACATCATTGGCCCTGAGACTGGGCCGGTGGGTCTCACGCAAAAATCACCATTGGCCCTGCGACTGGGCCGGTGGGTCTCACGCAAAAATCACCATTGGCCCTGAGACTGGGCCGGTGGTCTCACGCAATAACAACTCGACCTGGGCATACCCAAACAACGTAAAACAAACAGAGCTTTTTAATAAAGACCTATTATTATGCCGGCTCACGCTACAATCCCTTCTATACCTAGGCGCCGAGGTAGACCAAAATTAGATTTAACCGAAGAACAGCGAGCAGAACGACGACGCGCACTCGAGAGAGCGCGATCCTATCGTCACTATCACCAGCAACAAGCACGAGCCATCGCGCCGACCGAGACGCGCGCAGGCATTCACCACAACGCGCCTCACCTACCAGCACTGCCGTCTACCACTGATCCAGTCATCGGTCTGCATATAGAACCGAATATCTCGATCCCTGTGCCGGCTGAAGAGCCGCCCTCCCCTCGGCCCGTGGCAGAACCACCTCGCGACCAGCAAGACGCGCTGCAGCATGGTCGACCCGTCTGGAACCCGGTCGAGAATACAAGGGCGATCCAATCGACACAAGACGACAGTCAAGATCGCAATCGCCTTTTCGAGAACTCTCGTACCCAACTCGAGATCGTGTCTAAAGGCGGCGATGCAGCAGATGCCGTCGTGCTGGAAAGCCAGGCGAATGCCGACCAAAACAATACTCGAGACGAGGAGCTGCGGTCACTAACCGATACGGTTGATCAACTGCTTATCAGTCCACACAATGGATCACGTTCGGGTTGGTTAAGCATCGTGCTTATATAAGAAAGGTCCCCACAGGCTGACCCTATGCACATAGACGGAGGCAATCGGTCCCAGGCCTCCAGCAGTAGTGTGGGTGCATTGAGTGACCCAGTACTGGGCTGGAGCCCGCAGTCGGCGCCTTCGGCTCAAGGAACAGCGCGTTCGGGGGCGAGTGCAGGCACGCAAACGCCTCGGCAGTCCCGCCAGCAGACCGAGCAGCCGCCGTCGTCGTCAGGTCGGCGGTCGGGGTCCCATACGCTTGATGCCTGGATAAAGCCCTCCCAAAGCTCGCCCACCGCCGCGGCTACCATGGCCCGGGATCATCATCAAGGTAGAGAGACGTTGAGCGTGTCTGGGATCATCAGCCCTACGGTCGAACCGGGCGCAGCCAGGCTCAACACAATCGTCAGCTCCAACGCGACCAGCCCGAGTATAACAGAACGAAGAAGCGAGGCGGTGGAGGAGCCAATGCCGGAAGATCCTGCTGTACTCTTATTCCGAGAGTGGACCGGCGAGGTAGGCTGCACGCGCCGGGAGCATGAAGACGGCCACCAGTCGCAGTTGAACAAGGCCACGGAGGCACTCGGGGCGGAACCGAGCTGCGCATCGCTGCTTGATGTAGCCAAGAGGCTCGAGGGTCGGGTATCTAACAGCAATGGGCGTGAGGATCGGTTGCCAGTCGTCCTCGACCCAGCACAAGACCTCTTACGGCCAGGGTACCGCAACGCAACGCTGGGGACGGCACCGACACGGCATAGCAGCTCCTGTAAGGCAGCCATGGAGGGGCTTACAGACCATGAGCCGTCGCCGCCCTATCTGTGCATGCACTCGCACTACGGCGAGCAGCAGGGCGAGCAGAGCGCTATACAGTCGACGTACGATGTCGACAGCCTCTGCAGCTTCCCCGTGTCGCTCGCGGTCGCGCAGATGGGGATCCAGTGGTATACACAGCCGCACGTTGTACTGAACCTGGTCGAGAACGTGCACCTCAGCATCCCGGTGCCGGAGTCGGTGCAGGGACCCGACGGTATTAAGGCGCAGCCCCTGCACAACATACCAAACTACTGCTTCGGGCGCGTGGTCGGCCTCGTCGACACCTTCATCTGGGTCTTCTTCCCCGCGCTATTCCGAACGCCCGTAACGGAGCCGTACAGCCAGACGGCGATCCGCCGAGACGTCTTTGTGTGCTGGTACGAGGAGGTGGTGATGCCGGCTATGCAGGCCGCGATCGACGACAACAACATCCTCCAGTACATCCCCAAGACGCACGCGATCGCTACGTCAGACAGCAGCGCACCTCGGGAAGCACTTGCAGCAGGCGAGGTGAAGCCAGCAGAGCAGGCCGAGATGGAAGACGATTTCGGGGCAGCCGGCAAGAAGAGGAGCCAGCCGGGTGCCGGGAACTCGGGGGCACGGCGCAAGCACTTCTATATCACCCTGCAGCCGCAATACCTCGACGCTCTGTGGTGCGGGATCCAGTATAGGGCGGCGGCCTACAGTGAGTTTGAGGGTGTGCGGCTGTACATGGCCGCAAAGAACACCAAGCTGGCCTGGATGCAGCCGAGGTTAGATGTAATGCTGGAGAAGTGGCAGCGGCACTGGGTCCAGGCCGTGGACGAGACATACCTCAAGCCAGAATCAACCTATATCGACATCGGGCGCCAGTGCACGCCGGCAGAGAAGGGTCCGCAGGGCAGGGTCTTGCTATGGCGGCGATGCTGCTTGGACAAGGCATGGCGGCGGCGCCTGCAGTGGAGCCGTATACAGGACCGGCGGTGCATCAGCGAGGATGTCAAGGGCCGCAAAGCCCCAATCACGAGGACGACGTATCCCTTTGTGACGCTCCGCGACGCTTGGGGCATGACGGTAACGCCGCGACCGGGGAGCTGGGAGATGGAGAACGGGCTCGTGTATAGTCAGTTCTACGACCTCATCAAGGTGCCGTTCGACGCGGCCAAGCAGTATCCCTTCCAGAACAGGCACACAGAGAGCATGTCGCTTGACCCGTCGTATCTCCGCGACCAGAATAACTCGACGAAAGGGATCCACGCACACCAGTCGCGGGTGCAATGCGCATACCGACTCAGCAAGCTACGCATCCATCGGAACATCCCGACCTGCGCAGATGACCCGCCGATCCAAGAGCTACCCGAGCATCAGTTCACGTACGGCATCCGGTCGGAGGACAGGGTGTCTCTCGCACTGCTGCGGCGTATCACAGAACTGTTCCGAGCGGACCCGCCACTAGAACAACCCGAGGGTCTGGGGTCCGAGGGCATCGTGGACAGGCCCTTCTTCTCAATACCGTCTGCTACCATGGCACGATTTCTTCGAGCGAGCGTTAATCGGTATTGCTTCCTGTTCGAGCACATCAAGTCCCAGACAGGGTTAAAGTACTCACTTCCCGAGACGATCACCATGGCCGTGGCGCTCCGCGGACTTCGCTTCAGCTACGACTCGTCATTGATCGGCAGTGAGAGTGTGCTGTGGAGCGACAGGTGGGAGTCAACACGGCGCACTCGTACGCAAGAGGGGGGCACCGAAGAGACAAAGACGCAGCGGGAAGGTCTGGGTCTGGGCAAAACCTCGAAGCTGCATGGATTTGGCTGGTGGCTGCCGGGGAAGTTTGACTGGAACATCTGGCGATTCCACTCGGAAGTGGGGGATCGACTGGCCGTCGGAAACGATCTGCTCCGTCAGGACTACAAACGGCAGTGGCAAGTGCTCAAGGACATCCGGGATGTCCACGTACGTATGTGGCAGGCCCAGAGCTGGGTCGGCCGATTCCAGGTAATGGAGAACGCGGCAGCTAAAAGGGTATGGCTCGAGTATCTCCATTCGACCGTTATCGAGCTCTTCCAACGCGATGTCTGGCGCGTGGCCCTTAAGAGCACAAAATGGAAGACGGGCTCCGACGTCACAGATGAGGCCGCCAGTCGCTATCCCGACTCCGATGCGCCCAACCTTTGCTACGATGGACTCTGTGATCTATTCCATGACCGGATGAGCGATACCAGCCACACTTGGCCTCACTTGATTACCGGGAATAAGCTACGATCGACGGAGGTGATGGACTTGTTTCACGATCTGTTCTCCCACAGCAGTTCGCATACAGCCCTAGGAGAGCGGAAAGGGTGGTATTCACTCCCTTTTCGGATTGCAGCACGGCGCAGTATCGAACTTATCACATTCTACTTTGGTCTCGTAGAGGCCCAACGATGGTATAAGGACCTCAGTCGATTAGTCTTCCTCACTCACTGGATCTTGCCTTGGCCATCATCTACAGAGCTTATCGGCACCACGAAGGAAAATAAGCAGAAGGACTTGAAGCGGCGGCTGATGTGGGCATCGATCATCTATATCGAGCCGACTAGCACGTCTCTGGGTTTTCCCAATCCTACCGTAGCACCGCGTAAGCTCGAGGACCCAGACGTGCGCATCTCTGTACAAAGCAGCCTTTCACGGGTACTGGCACCTTTATGCCGCCAGCGATTTGGCGGTTCAGGTTGGAAAGACGACGAGGACAACACAAACAGCCAGTTTCATTGGTCGACGCGCGACTTGCTTTTGAGCTCGAATCAGACAGTGCATATAGACGCATTGCGGCTGGGTCGTGCTGTAGAGCCGTACAACAATGGCAGCTTGTTTCCCGTCGTCGAAGGTGGCCGACCGCCGCAGCTTCGTCTGGTCAGCGCCATACGCAAGAAGACTCTGGACGAGCTTGAGGCTGTATTCAACAAGACGCTGGAGGCAGATCAGGCTAGGCGGCAGCGTAAGATCAGCATGGCGCGGTCCAGCCAAGCAGTCTACACGTCTTCCCCCACGGCATCCTTCCCGTCTCGCCACTCGGTGGCCGTGGCAAGCGAGTCAACGGTATCTCGAGCTGGATCTACCGGATTTTCACAAGGATCTATTTGTTTGGAAGAAATTCGAGAACAGCGTCGATTGGTGTTAGAGAAGCTATTAGAGGAGGAGGATGAAGATGCCTCTAATACATCGGACGGGACCGAGGGGACAGCCTTCACCATACAGACTATGGACAGCACGGGCTCGTGGCGGCCGCAGAAACGGCTAAGGAAGCAAGTCAAGCAGGAACGGGAAGAAAAGAAAAGAAACGCCTGAATGCAAACGCGGGGTTCGTATACGTATAGCGAGAGCATGTCCATAGAAACCTCATATCAAAGAGTAGCGTAGATTCAGGCTAGATATCATTTATCTGGCCGATAATAATCACACATTTGTCAAGTGTGCCTAAAGCCTTTAGGGCTTATCCTCGATGTCGTCTAGAGGCTAGGTGGCCTATCTCAGTTTGGGTGTCCGTAAGAGCGTTGGCAGCCCGTATACTAGCGTGCTCATCGCAGAAGTTGAGCTGCTTCTTAAGCAGATCGATCGTGGCTAGTATATCGACATCCATAGCATTCTTCTCCGTCATGATTGGGTTTGAACTTTTTGCTCGAGGTTAAATGGCATAAAAGAGTGTGTCAAGGGTATGTAGGGAGAGTAAAAACAGAAGGGATGGCATGAGGGGCGAGACGATTAGGGGGGCAAGAGTTCAAGGGCGGCGGTCAGTGGAACATGTCTCGGAATAGTATTGATGCGGATTCGAAGTTGGCCCTACGCCCTGCTCTGTAGACACACGATGAGCACGATGAGGATCATATTTACAGAAGGTTGCGCATATATATGAAGTTACAGCTCTATGTCATATGGCGAGGCCCGTATACCCCACAAGAGGATTTGATTGCTGTATCTACAGGGAGTGTACGTCGTTGGCTAGGTGCGTGGCGAGACAGCCAATAATCAGTGCAGTTGGTTGACGTGGCATCACAAATACCCCGCAGTATCCACCACCGCCTCACTCTTCTCTTCCTCTTTACATCAACAGTCATCAGGTCGCGTACGAAATATAAAAGCCCGAAGTCTTGACGGTGAGAATGAATACATCGGAGTCGAATCTACCAGCAACAACGGGGGCTGCACTGGCTCCATGTTCTCGATGCGGTCCGGAGGACGCTCAACAGACGCTACTGATCTGTGCGACATGCCTCACTCGCGATGAATTGACCGAGCCTCATTCAACGGGTCCAAGTGACCAAGATGTCTATCACGCTCTAAAAAGCGTCTTTAAGAACACCAAGCCGCAACGCGCAAAGGAAAGAAACTTTATCAAGAACAGGATCCAGAGGTGTCAAGGCCAAGAATGTATCCAATTAATGGATCGCTTCGACGAGGATCTTATCATTGCAAAGGCTAAGCAGCTGATTCTCAATGGTGCATTTCGAGATTCTGAGAAAGCAGCAGAACTAGGGCTGCTGGGTACGCAGGAGATGGAAAACTCAAGTTCAGGTAAGCGGTACCCGTCTTTACATCGATTTAAAATACCTGACCAGCATTATTAGGAGAACCCTTATTGCCGACTCATTTTCTTACAGATCTCTCATACCCAGCACAGCATGCAATTATGTGCAGGCTGCAGGCGGCTCTGGAAAACCTCTGCTATGCTTTTGCACAAGAAAATATGCAAGAAACGTTACAGGCACGTGGGTGGAAGTGCGCCGAGTTGGTCCAACTTAGTCAATGGGTGGATGAATTCCGGGAAGACCTCACCTATCTTACTGCAAGAGGCAACACTGATCAGAGGACGCTGGAAGGACTACTCCAGTCAGTGGCCAGAATCCAACCTACTGCGGAGGGGCGTGTTCCTATGTCCTCCAGGAATCTGCAAGCTCTCCTATCCACGGCCCATGCTTTTTCCGAGCTGCTCGATACCGGGGCACAGCACGCCGATGTGATCAAGAGGCTGTATGATGAAACTCAGATGGCGTTCACATCCATTGTCGAGAACACACGCACGTTAGAGTCGAAGCTGGATAATGAGCTATCGAAAATTAGTGATAAGAAGTCGGATTTAGAGGATAGGCTGCTAAGGATTCAGGAGGAGCTGGCGGTTTTAAACAAGGACGAGCGTGCTGCGCTGGCTATGTATATTGCCAAACGCGACGAACATGCTGCTCTTGTAGGGGAGCGACTTGTTGTGAGCGTTAAGAAAATGAACCTGGTGGGCTATTCCTGCTTGGGGCTCGGAGACTTGGGTCCGGTGGACCTTTTAAGCGAGCCTGGTGTACGAACCCCAGAGGAGGAGGAGGGAGTAGGAGGAGGAATGGGAAGGTAGTGGTTCAAGTTACTGCTGTTTTTTTCCATAATGTAAGCACTATAATGATACTGGATGGCTGAAAAGTATATATTAGGGCTACCTTAATCCTACCTTTTTACCACATAGCAATGAAGCTACAGTTCTATAGTACTATCAGGCTGTCCTGCGGCTTGCCGCTTTCACAGCAAATTTAGGCTATAGAGAGACATAATGAACTGGTTATACAGTAGTTGGAACTATCTAAAACCCGGTCTTCGTGCCCTTAGTGGCATATATAATCGTTTATTGTGGTAATGCATCAGTAGGTCATATGTCAGCTGCTGCATGTTGGGCAGCCTAGTTGGGCAACCTCGTTGGGCAGCCTCGTTGGGCAGCCTTATTGGCCAGCCTTGTTCGGCCGGCCTTATTCAGCCAACCCCGCCTGTATGACTCTTTTGTTCTTTCTGTATCACCCCGCCTTTTCACCGAAAGTGGCCACTTTGCATTTTGCTTGTTGCACACAGCCCAGCGCACCCTTTAGTAAGGGTTCCTTCCGCTCGTCAATCGCTCTTCATGTCATTTTTTCCCTAATTACCTTTGCTCTACATCGGCTGGTTCCTTATGCGAAAGGCACACCGCAAACCGCAGTCACGGAAGGGGCAGCAGAGTCGACTGTTTGATGTTGCTGCTCTATTTGGAGAGGACGTAACACCTGACGACGTGGAAATCTGTGACGATAAGCTTTGGGTCAACGTGGCATGCGATAATGCAAGCCCTTGTGGGGTTTGTGATTGTCGAACGTCGCACTTAGACAGCATCGTGATTGCCGTCGACGGCGCTTGCAAGGGCAATGGGACACCACTCGCACGAGCGGCGGTGGGTGTGTTTGTCGGCGCGGCATCAGCATACAACCAGAGCCGCCTACTACAAAGCAACCCAGCCACGAATCAGATTGCCGAGTTAGAGGCTGGAGTGCTTGGTCTTGAACAGGCTCTCAACATCCAGAGGAACAGGCTCTCCGATGAATCACTTTCTCAAGTGGTTATCAAGGCAGACTCAGAGTACTTGGTCAAGGGTATGACGGAGTGGATCTTTAAGTGGCAGGCCAATGGTTACCGGACTGCAAAGGGGACCCCTGTTGCTAATATGGAATTATTTCGGAAACTCGAGGGGCTAGTGAAGGACTTAGGGAGTATTGGCGTCGAAGTACTGTTCTGGCATGTAAGACGCTATTATAATAAAGAGGCAGACGAGCTGGCTAATAGAGCTTTTACATAATAGTTGGCGAGGAAATTAGGAAGGGGGGTTAAAAAACTTGGCTGGTTAGGGTTATAAGTGCTAGCTGTTCGCCTAGTCTCGCATTAATATGGTTCCGAGACAAATCTCATCTCGAGAAACTCGATGAGCTGGTGAAGACCTTGAACAGTGTTGGCATCGAAGTCCTGTTCTGGCATGTATTGCGCAAATTCAACGAAAACGCAGACAGGCTGGCCAAGAGGCAGTCGACTGGTTGAGGGCTATCATCAATGAAGTTAAAGTAGTCTCTTGCTGCATTGTGTAGGTCGTTTCGAGTGATATCTCGACGGCTGATGGCGCTTGCTATGACTGGAGCCCTCTGATGAATGAGAAGGCGATGGGCTGTGTAAGACTTAGCGGTCGAGATGAGGGTGAGGTCGGAGTATTGGCCGGTGCTTAGGGCACTGAGAGTGAGTTGATCTAGGGTACACGCGCAGTGGGGAAAAGGGCGGAGCACCTCTGGAAAGAAGCGAGCAGCTAGTCCATAGCTAAGGAGCGTAAGGTGGTAGGAGGAGGAGACTCGGCGCAGGTCACTCTTGGTTCGGATGGAGACGAGTGAAACAGCTCGGGAAAGAGTAGGCGGGCGTCGTAAATGGACTCAAAGACGCTTTCCTTCAAGAGGTACTAGAGAGCCTCGACAAGTGTCTAATCGGAGAAATAGAGGACGGAAAGACGATGACGAGTTACAAGGTGTTGAATGAGTTTAATCTTGCGTATCTTTGCGTTATTTGGCTGGGTAAATACTTGCCGACAAGGGGCAGAGCTATAGACGGCGCGATAATGTGTTCGGTGTCTTGGTCTAGGGTAGGGTTCACAGGTAACCCTAACCCTACACCGAGTGTCAAGGACGGTCAACAGTGAGGGCCTCTCGTTGGCGGAGCCGTTGTTATGCCGGAGGTCAGTAGTGTAGGGTTAAAAGAAGGCACTGCCTTGTTTCTAGTAAGGTCTAATGTCACCGTGCGTTCCGGACAGCCGACGTAGGGTTACGGACAAGAAAAGGGAAAGGTGTTTCAATTTATCTACAACAAGGAGTTATTGCGACGGCACCGGGGGTACGTTAAGGCACTGTTACGGCATGGGGTGACGCACACGCTAGCGAGACCGAGCTGGACTGGCAGGTCCTACGCCCAACCGTACATCTAATCCTACGGGTGACGGTACGGGCAGGCTGAAGGCAAGGAGGTGACCCTAACCCTAGAGCAGCCCCCAGGGGGGCCACTACAACTACAACCCCAACCCTACCTACGACTACGACTACGACTACAACTACGACTACGACTACGACTACAACTATAACTACGACTACAACTACAACTACGACTACGACTACAACTACGACTACGACTACAACTACGACTACGACTATAACTACAACAACGACTGCAACTGCGACGGCAAGTAGAGCTACAAGGCTGAGGAGTGTAGAGTGAGGTAAGCAGCCGCGGTAAGGGTTAAGGACAAGGAGACTAACTGTAGGTAGCAGGCTGGTTGCGTCTACCCCAACCTACCGCCTGGCCTGTTGAACCCTAACGTGTACAGCGGTACAAGCTGTAGAAGAGCAGTGAGCAGAGGCGTAGGGTGCTTAGTGTTGTGGAAGAGAGTGAAGAGTGCTAGTAGAGTTGTGCAGGGGGGGTTGAAGAGTGGTAGAAACAGGACGGGGGTAGAGACAAGGAGCTAAGAGAGAAGTAGGGTGTTAAAGTAGGTGGCACTGGGGTGTTTTAGACAGCGACGTCGACTTTTGGACGGACAGGAGAAGTGAAGGGGTGGGAGTGGTAGTAAGACTAGAGAGTGAGGTGGAAAGGGCAGAGGAGGGTAAGGAGAGAGGAGTTAAAGAGGGCTAACCTCTGAGGTGTGTAAGGGCGCTGGCGGCAGTAAAAGTTGAAGAGCTAGGGTTGAGGTGTTAAGAAGGGTGTGGTACCGAGTCTAAACTAACCGCTAACCGCTGAAGAAGGAGGGCGCGCCGGCGGCACGTTCGGGGTTGGAGTTAGGCTTAACAGGGTGGTTTAGGGTTCCGTGGAAAGCGTTCACGACAGTAAGCGAGTTTGCGTCGCAAGGGTTAGGGTTAGGGTTAGGGTTAGGGTTAGGGTTAGGGTTAGGGTTAGGGTTAGGGTTAGGGTTAGGGTTAGGGTTAGGGTTAGGGTTAGGGTTAGGGTTAGGGTTAGGGTTAGGGTTAGGGTTAGGGTAGGGTTAGG